>BGPR01045019.1:0-12448 GCA_013235015.1 Araneus ventricosus | reverse complement strand
TGGCTAATATACATCAGAGTAGGATGGCGTAGCACGGTGCGCCACAGCCTTATAATTTTTCTTCTTTTTTTTACATTTTGTGCCACTGAATTGTTAGCAACTCAAAAACTTAATTTGTGTTGACCTTCCTTGCTAGCTCAAACCTCTCTTCATAACAAGATCGGAGCATGTTCTCGTATGTAAAGAGTTTATTCGGTAGAAATCTCTCCAACTGCTGAATATAGGCCACTTAATGGACTTTCTCGTAATTTTCCTGGATGATGACGCATCCATTTCACAAGCGAACCGAATAGAATAGATCAATACTAAACGTTACTGAAAAAGACTAATGCCAAGCGTATACTACTCATAAGCGAATACTACTCATAAGCGAATACTGCTCATAAGCGAATACTGCTCATAAGCGAATACTACTCAAAAGCGAATACTGCTCAAAAGCAAATACTATTCATAAGCGAATACTACCCATTCACTAATGACGACTGATGCCTAGACATAAACATAATAGACAACTAATACAAGATGAAGGCGCGGGTGGGACGTAGGAGGAATAGTCAGTAGATTGAGCGGCATGAACAAACCTGGCAAGGTGTTGCCAGTTGGAGCAATGGTCAGTGAATTCAAATCAAATACGCACACTAATATTAAGCCATTGATGCTATTTCTTTAAAAAAAACCTTTGAAGTTGTTTGATTAACTCCGTGGTCTCATTGTCTATCCTTAAATACTGCTATAAATTTGTTTTAAAAATTGACGAAAATTGTCTAAATATTACAGTTTTTTTGGCACAATCTGAAGATATTCTCTAAATAGACAAATAAATTTTCTTATGTGTAGAAATTTATTGCACTATATCATCAAAAAAATGCGGAAGCAAAACTTTAAAAAAAATTGCTGGAAACAGTGAAATTCTCTTGTTCTTCAAGTATTTAGAAGCTTTGTGCGATCTGTAGCTGTTATCAGATTCGAATAATTCTTTTTTTTATTTAAGTATGCACTAATCGCAACTTTTCCGCTCTATAGCGATTCGGAAATATAAATTTGTATTTTTTCCCTCCACTCTATTATTCACATTCTCGGAGGTATGAGAGATTAATTTATCTGAAAAATAAACAACATTTAAATAATCGTTTCTTTCACTTATTCTGCTGAGAATTTCAATAGCAATTCTTTGCAATTACATGTAATAAATAATTACATTTTTATTTAACAATTTTATTACTCAAGATGTCTCTTTCTTTCAAAGAATGATAATCAGTTATTCTAGTATGTTTATTTGTTTAATATTTAAAGATTAATGTTAAAGAGTTTAAAATATTTTTTCCAGCGGTTTATAAGTGGCTTTCAGTCACGACAGCAGAATATATATTTTTAGTGTACTATTTTCTTTTATCATTTCCCAAAAAAATTGTATTCGAACAGTCCATTTGTAAATTACACAGCAATAATATAGCGTTTGCTCGTTCGTTGAAATAATATTTGAGGAATGTCAAATTCAAGAACAGTAATTTTCAAACCACGGGGAGACATTCGGCTGGATTTCCTTTAAATACTTTTTATCTTACAGTAGGCCTCAAATTGTATTTATTAATGTAGAAATACGGTTGCATGGCAATAATCAAGGCTTGAGCAACCATAATTATTGTTAAAATATTGATCTAGGCCGAAGCCAACATAACTTGTAGAAAATCTTATGGGCACTCTAGGGGAAAATGCACCAAAGATAAAGGAGGAGAAACAGTAGTTAAAAACTAAATTATTTATTATTAAAACATATTATTAGAAAGGTATTTACACAGATAATTATTTACATTTTAGACAAGAGAGATTTAGGGTTTGTTAGTTACTTTAGATATCAACTTAACCTCGTTTAAATATTAGTTACAGCCATCGCCTATTGCCGCTGTGCTAACAGGGAAGAGACCCCCCCGTAGCTGCCTATGCTCACCAATTCTACCGCATGACCGTTCTTCTTGATTTTAAAAAGTCATCTCCCCGTATTAAAACGTTACACTTGGTTTTAACGGAGAAACACCCACGCATCACGTGATTAGCACCGTGAGAAAACGCGTGATCGTTATCTCCCGATATCTTTCCGCTGACACAACAATTATTCAAATGAGCTTGTACGGAAAGCGAAAAAATATTATTAAGAAGAAATTAAACTTACGCTTTTAAGCTAGACGGAAAAAATACAATTCCTACCTCAATAACAGCAACGAAACACAAATTAGGTAATCATATCCAATTATTACTAGTGGATTTGATTATCTCGTTGCTTATTCGTGAGATGGATAAAACTTTTCTTGTAAAATGTTTAATAAGATTATTTTTTACGCAATTGGTTCTGATTTTAAACTTTACGAAATAATTTCACATTGGTTATCAAAAAATTATAATACTTTTGATTAAAATTATGGATACACTACGCTTTCCTCAAACTGATTGAAAGAATACTCGATCTACGAGACAATTCCGAATCTTCCGAGTAAATTCTCTGCTTTTTTCGACATCTAATTTTTTTCAGCTTTTTGATTTCAGTTTTAAAAATTGAAAATTACACAAATGAGAAGATTTATTTGATAAGAAAAGCTCTTCAGATTAATACATACATATTGTAGATTAGATTTTATTCGAAAAACACTTTGCAGAACTCATTCAATCAAGAAATGAGTCTTCATTTTATAGTGCGAAAACGCTGTTTATGTTACTCCGATCTTAAGTGAGATTTCAGTATCGCACAAATAAGAATAATTAATTATCCTATAAGGAGTTTACTTTAAAGGTATAAGAAGTAACTTTTATTTAATGTAATTTCCTACTCTCTCAGACAATTTGAAACAAAAAAAAACTCATGGAGTTTCTTGTTTATTAATTGCTCTCAACATTTCAGATTTAATGAATAAATAGAGACTTAACAAGTGCCGTCGTCTTCATGGAAACAACTTTTCTTTTCTGATAATGTAAAAGAAAACAGTCCTTTCATTACGAAGTCAACTTTAAAATGATTAATTAATGAAGTAAGAGTAGTGTGATGTGTTTGAAAGGAATATCAGAATGAAAGATTAAAGAGAAACCTATCTAAAAGTCTTTCCGTTCTTCATTAATTAACTGTAGGAAAGAAAACCTAAAGTTTAATTTAATCGTTCACAGCTTTTAGTATTTTAGTTTTATAGGCGATCATAATTAGGCTTAGTGTTGGTTTCATGAGTGAATACACAGTTCATCAATCTAAATGGCTATATTATCAGGATTAAATTTACATTTTGAAGAAGCAATATTTATAATTAAAGATATGTACAATTGAAGTAATTCTAGTTCGTCATATGGTAAGGATGGCACTCATTAGCATCGTATATCGTCGTTCAAACCCGTCGTTTCATCCATCTCCTATTCTGGGCAGTGTGATCCTCTGACGTCACTGGCGATGGCAGCACTATCTATAGGTATTCGGCTGGTGGCCCACAGTTTTATTAGCCGCATTTATTTTAAAATAAATTTTGTGAAATCTACCAGTCGTGTAATAATCTAATTTCCTTTCTGAAGTGTTAATATAATGAAATATCATACAGCATTAGTTGCTAAATTTTGTAATAGGTATTTGTATAAATGTTAGAAAATGAAATATTTTATGTATCTCAGTAGTCCTTGGACCTATCAACCTATTCCTTGAGATGTTTTCCGCCTCGTCAATTATAATATTTTTGTAAATGGACCTTTCTATCAATATATGTTTATGCACATTGCATACATCTTGTTTTTACTGTATATTTAATATAAATTTTCGTTTCAAATATTTTAATTTAGTGAAAATTGATGAAATCCCTATATTTTATATAAAGAAACATTTTATCGCTTCTTTAATAGCCTGCAAGTCAATATTATCTCTCTGTATACTTCGTCATGGAAACATTTTTCTATAGTTTACGTTCTGACAATTAAAAGTGAATGAGTTTTTAAATATTTTTCATTTTCATTTTCCTTAGATGCCACTTTTATGTTGAAGGAAACCTATACAGGATAACCACTTATTAATAATCAAGTTTAACGAAGATATAATATTTAACAATCCCCATCTGAAAAGCATGGGAAAATAAAATGCCCTTCCATAGAATGCAAAATATATGTTAGTGAGTAAGAAAAGCTTCACGAGCAAATTGCGTGTTATTTGAAAGAGGCATTATTTTGCCCCTTTCCCTGCTGGGCTAACAGTCGGTTTCGACCTTCTGCAGATCGTGATGTATGACCCATCAAGTACCCATGAAGGATGAATCAATGTGAGCATTGAAAATGATTTTTTTGCTTTCACACTCGAAGAGTTAAATTGAGCAATTGTCGCAGTTGCGAAATGAGGCCCTTGTTAATTACATTTTTTGGAGTAGTTTGCGTGCTTTTGTGGAGGCTGCAGGAAGAAGGAAATTCCACGCGTGACAGGAGCAGTTCTCGTTCAGGAAAAGTACGAATTACGCAACCCAGTGCTAGAATAAGAGGCAATTAATTAGCCTGGTTGGGGGTTTTCTTCTTGGTATTCTGGGCACGTTTTATGAGGTTGTTGCATAAGATGTCAAGTGTTGGCTAGGCTTGTTATCTGATTTGTTTGAACAAGAACTACAGCGTTTAATTAGTGGACTTTTTGGAATAAAGACTTTTGTCTGTCACGCTTTAGAAGCTGAGAGGAAGAATATGGTTTGGAGTGATTTTAAATTGTTTTATTCGTATGAATAGGTTTAGGTTGTTCGAAAGACAATTGATAAATGATTGTTGCTTCTCATAGCAAATATGTTTTGCTTGCGGATAAATGTATTAGAACAAAATAAATTCAGGAATGGCCGAAATGTCTTCAAACAGCTGTAAATTCGATAAAATATGCTTCAGTAGGTTTATAAATGAACTATCAGAATGCATATGGTATAATGCGAAGGAAGTTCCACTTCATGAGTGTATAAAGTATTCAGATAATCAAAATTACAAATAGGTTACACACATAATGAATATCTAAAAAGATAAAAAAGAATGAATATCTATAAAGACAAAAATTAATATAAGCAATTTAATCAGTGTGCGCAAGTGCGGCATCATTCAGGAAAAAAATTGCTTAGTCCTTTGTTCCACAAATGTTATAAGAGGTAAGATTTTAAGCCCTTCTTTTTTTACTTTCTTCAAAAGAATGTCTTTATTCTTCTATTATTTATGTCTTATTATTCTATTATTTCTTCTTTGTGGATAAATGTTTTTCCTTTCCATTACATCCCGGAATATGTTCAGGCCATAAGAGGATATTAAATAATTTCAGACCTTAAAGTCTTTTTCCTCTACAGAAAACCTATTCCATTTTTGAATCTGCATGGATGTCTGGCCTCTGATGAAGTCATTCACCAGATTCTTACTTCTTGTCGTTATCTGCTATTATTTTTTACTCTTCCACATTTATAATTCCCTTTATTAATTATTTTTATTTATTACACACATAATACTATCCCAATTTTATTAAACAAAGACAGGATGTAACAGATAAGTGTCGAGGTTCTTGATTTGGAACCTCGCGTTAACTTCTCGCAATCAGGTATACTTGTAAAATCGCTTATATCTACAGCCTTAATGTATGAAAATCATTCCATAATAACTTAAGATAACACAAGGAATTTCGAAAAAAAATCTGTTTTACAGTAGACTGTATTGATTGAAAAAATCATAGGAATATACATATACTGGCTCAGCAATATCAATATTAACAAATCGCATGCGAAGAAGTTTTCCACTTTTTGGGCATATAAAGGGTAAGTATATTTATGACTCATAATTGAGCACGAAACTACAGCTATCGCCTTCGTCTATCCCACATTTGAGATAGCACTTTGACGTTTTCAAATATTTTTTTTCTTTCTGTGATAACAGCTTCTCGCCTAATGTTTTATAGAGAGATCTTAAAATTAATTCGTTTAAACACAATACTTGTATTTTTTTTTAAAGTAAAATTTGTACAAATTCATATAAAACATTGCAGGAAATTAAGAAAAATCATTGAAAAATAAATATGCAGGGGAAAGTAGGATAGGACGACGAAGAGTGTCAGCTTACGAATTGAATTTTTCTCGAAAATTTCTTAGATGATGCCCCGCTTCTGCATCATCAGAGACCTATAGCGACCAGCTATCCGTGTCATACTAAAAGATTACACCCCTTTATTAGTGTGATTCACAGTGCTCGGTAATGTGTTTTTGAGTTGTTCCTACGCAACTTTTGGTTGCTGCTTTGTAAGAGATAGCGTTCACGGAGTAAATATTTTTGATTTTTACATGTGATATTCGTAAAGAGTTAATCAAAAGTTTTCAATGCTGTATTATTTTAATTTTCTGATGAGCTGACATCCTTCATTGCTTTTTTTAAAATTAAAAGGCGAAGTCGGGTAAGATGCCGAATTAGGTGTAGGGTAAGATGGCGAACCCCTCCGCGTTAATTTATGAGCACGTCGTGCTACCTGACTGCCACTTGCGCTTCCTGCAATTCATTGGCACTCCTGTGAAAAATGAGCATCTCATTAAAAAAGGAGAGAGAGGAAAATAAGATAAACGAAAACTGTGACAATTGAAGAAGGCTGACTAAAAGCAACAAACCTGCTGAAAATTCTACAAAAAATAAGAAAATAGCTAAGCGACACCTCGACTTCTAATGACCTGAATCTGAAGATTCAATTCATTCATTTGAATTTCCTTGAGTTGAGGCTGATGACAATCTGGACCCAGATGACCTCGATAACGAAGAATGCATCATTTGCAGTGAGGAAGGAAAAACGGAATTGTGATTCCAATGTTTTATGTGCAAGCTCTGGCCCCATTTCACCTGTACTGACTGTGACAAAGTCCAAGTCCATGGCGATGCGATTTTCGGAATTGATTTCATTTGTTAAGGTTTGAATCTCAAATTTCGAATAATAATATGTCATTTGTTTTGTGCTGTTACTGTAGTACGATTATGTTTGTTCTCTGTTACGTGAAATTTGTTCAAATGATCAAGATGCGATCTCAACAATTTTAAATAATTGTTTGGATAGCATATGGATTTTGAATTAAATTGTTATCTCAGTTCCTCATCTTACCCGCTCAGTCGGAGGCTCAAATTTGAAGATAAAAATTAAAAAAATATACCTTTAAAATAAGGAGTTGAAGAAGATTTTGCCGAAAGAATAATCCTTCTGCAAAGAATATTGAAGTCAGGAAAAATCCCAAATCTTAGGGTCGCCATCTTACCCGACTTTCTCCTATTTATGTTTTAATTAAATGTAATTACATTTCAGATTAAATAATTCAGATTAATTTCGGATTAAATATCTCGATTAAAGCTTTCTTGCTTGAAGCCAAATCATAAATGTGTTATTTACGAATAAATTATCAGTTTATTAGTGATTAATTTTTAAAAATCAAAAATCTAAGTGACTAAAAAAGATTCATTCTAGGGGAGAATAGACTGAGTTTCTTTGCTTCTGTTTTACATCATAAATTGCTTTGAAAAATTCTATCCTTAGCTCAAAGAGCCTTAAAAGTATATTTATTCATTAAACCACAAAGGAGCGTTTCCTTACCTAAGTACTTGAAAAGATATCTAAATATATATTTCATTCAAAGCAGTAATTTATAACCCTCACTACAAAATCTTTGAAGAAACCTTAAGTACGAAAGATGTAGCACAAGATTCCCTGTTTGTACTTAATATTTTTTTCTCTGAAATATATTTGGGTAAGTGAAGATTATTTGAACACACTTTACATCCTATACACTATTTCTTGATAAATGGCACAAGTAGTATAAATGCATCTTAAAAAATAATGGTAACTGTCAGATGGAACATCAACTTTTCAAAGAAAGGATGATAGTTTATTTTAACAGCTTAAAAAAGTAGTGTTTTACACAATGTCCCACAAAGGAATTTCATCTTATTCCAAAATTTCCATTAAAGAGGAAGATTTGTCTACTATAGCAATCCATCAGCATTAAGTACCTTCATTTTAAATCTCTATTTCGAAATCAAACCCTCCATAATTTGGAAATTTGTAACAATCACAAAAACTGTTATCTATATGGCTACAAGACAAAATTATGATATATTTTATTCGGAAGAACATTTTGACCATTTAGAATAACAATCTGTGTAGCCTTTTGAACAAAATGTAATTATTGAAATAGCAAAAATGAATCTAAAATTTCAGTTGATAGCTGAGCAGCCTCTATTCGCATAATTATATCAAAAGACGCCTTGATACATATATTTTTCAACACGATGGCAAACTGTATCAATCAGAGCCAACACCTTTCAAGAGCATGAAAAATGTGAAATGAAATTCTTTACTTCTTCTTGAAGTGTAATTGCTTGGGTGAAGATTATTCAAACAAATTTTCTAGTCTAGTTGTTTTAAAACGATTGCTGGAAAATTAAATGAGTCGTACAAATTAATATTATAAATAACCTGTCATATTAAATATTGTGTTATGCATTTAAAAAAGCCGAAACTGTCATTATTTTTATTAATTATACATTATTTCTGTTAAGTGCAATAAAAATATTAATTTTAGTATGTTTGTAAATCTGAAAGATCAGAAAAAAACTATGACTTTGTGTTTTGTAATTAATCAAAAATAAATTTATAATGAATAAAAAGCAAATAAAAGTGGAAGATAATGCAGAAAATTCCTTTGGTTTTGAGAAATCAATACAGAGGCTGTTCGTACATTTTCAGACGATTTTGTTTCGCTGTAAGAAAAATTCGTCTGCGTGGAAAAATTTATTCTCATAACAGTTATACTTCTGAAACTATAACTTATCTCCTACCTAAGGTTTTGCTTACGTTCAAAATGGGGCTTTTAAAGAAGAGATGGATGGAAACCTGTGTTTTTCCTCTTGCCAAACAGAGCTTATATTTGTTATTCAAAGACGCTGTGAAAGCAATGGACTTTCGATATCTTAAGTCGTGACAGATAGTATTGTTAATAAGAAAGGAAAAATCGTCAAAGTCTGTCTTCAAGCGGAAAAATTGTTCCAAATGCGCATCCAAGGAAAACACGCAGTTCTTCGAATATCGCAAAGGCGATCTCTTTAATGTTAAAAGAAAATCCTCCAATCAAAAGTTTGTTGCAAAATCATTCAAATGTTCAGCATCAACTGCAAACAAAATTATTAGCACTGATTTGAATCGTAAGAAAGCCCCCCAAGAAATACAACGATCATCGTCTTCATCCACGCCATATAGCTGAACACGGTACACGGACCAATTGAATGATAGTCTTTCGATGCTAATACGGAAACTGAGAATGATGGGTAACACCGCCTCGGACAAACGCATCTCGCAGATGGTGCTCTCCATCAAAGGAGTGGAGTAACTCAAACCCACTCTATCACTATACCCACTAGGGAAGAGAGATTCCTTTTTACTTATCCGGTGATTTCCCATCCACTTATTCGTGGTTGCCCATGATCGGACTATTTACTTGTAAAGTTGAGATATACAAGGTGTCCCAAGAGATCGCTTACAAACTCCGAATTATAGAGAAGCAAGTGATTTTACAACAGAACTTGGGATCGCAAATGTAAGGGGTGACTGCTACAGGTGACTCTTTTCTAAGGGATTTAGTAGAGGAAACAAGGCCTTCTTAACAAATTTGAGTGGCCATGGCTAGAGATAAATGAAGCTCCATCAGAGTCGTAACTAGGAATTTGAACGCCTGTGGCCTAAGAAAATTCCTACCTACTAAAATATTTGAAAAGAAAAAAAAGAGAAAAGTCACCTATTCTCCGATTAATGTCTTATAGTTTGACAAATTGGAAATTTTTCATATTTAAAATTGTATCTAAATAGTTTTCTTCGATTCAAAAGTAAAGTAAAATATGTATATGTAAGTAATATGTAATAAGTATGTATATGTAAGTAATATGTAATAAGTATGTATATGTAAGCGCCTTTGGATCATTGTGGCCACTGAGCTACAGACCAATTAGCCCATTATATAAGACGACCCTCAGAGGAAAAGGGTAGACCAGACAAAGTGTAGAACACAGGTTTAATTGAGAGACAAATAGAAATTTGCAAACTCACAACAACAAAAGAAAAGGACGTACCAGATGGGATACATAATGCAGACTGAGTGAAATCCTCATCGATAATTATAAAACAACCCAAGCATGAATATCAATATTACAAGTTTCACGCACTATGACAGGTAAAATGACAAGTAGGTCGCAGTATCAACAACTGATATTTAGAGTACTTAAAATAAGTGCTCAAAGGGCTTGCCACGAGAAGTTACATACGCTTCGAGCGTTGTTAGTCATGCAATTGCGTTGTAGTACTAGTGTAAATTCCCATCCCATTGAGCTTACGTTGCATACTTTATCTGGTGTATTCTTTTATTTTATTTAATTCATCGACAAAGAGCCCTTGTAGTTGACGCGTTTGGCATTTGCGATCCAAGTTCTAAAATCACTTATTTCTGTATGCATGACCTATCCTTAAAATTTTTAAACGAACTTTTGGGCATCCATTATTCATAATAATGTTAAGTTGCTCTTTAGTTTAAATTTTTCTAATTATTTTTCCAATTTTCCTGCATCGAAAGTATACATATTTGTTCATAATAATGTTTCAAATATCTTTGAATTGAAAATGAATTGCGCAATTTCAACATCATTCCATCATGAAGTTGAATTTTGAAGTAGTTAAATAATGCATCATCTTGCGTAGGTGTGCACAAATTTGCATATTTAAAACTCTTCATCGTATTTCCAATATGGGAGTGATGCTAGTTTAGTAATTTATGCTATTACTCCTAACTTCAAAAGTAAACAATGTAATATATTGAACTTAATGTTTGCTCCCCAATTACACTACATGAATTTCAGAAAACTCTTGAAATTTGCGTTTTAGATTGAAGATGTGGGCGTTGGAAATATATGGAACTTAGCCAAAGGGTATTCTTTGCATATTCCAAAGTGTTTGGTCAATAACTTATTTGAAATAATTGGGATGGTTTAATTTACAGCCACTGCCTATTTTTGTCTGACCTTCTGATTACTCAAAATTTCGGGAAGCTGCTTGAAACTAAACAATCAAATCTTATACTTTATATTACGCATATTGTGTTTAACTTGATGAGCTGATTTTAGCGAGTCAAATAGATTTTTTCACAAAAACAATTATTTATAAGCATAGTGTAAATTCTTTTAAAAAATAAATTAATTTTGAGTTTGAAAAATAAGAAAACTTTGAAAGAAAAGATTAATTTCTTCAATTTAATATAGTTTTTATAATGGCCTTACTTGAGAAATGACTTTTCCCTTTATAGCATATTGTTTGTTATTTTTTACATTTTCACAAACATATTAAGTTCTCTTTCCTCATATAACCTATCGTAATTTTCGGTATATTCGAAGAATATTGTGATAAAAGTAGGATAGTGTTATTATTCACACTCATTCTTATTTTCATTAATTTCGAGATAAAATTGGTTAGGTTTATTAGGTAGTAATTATTAGGAAGAACTTGAAATATCAATTTATTTTGAATATTCATCTCGATGTATTAAGAAAAATAGCTGGCAGATACTTGATAGTTTAATATTCTAATAATCACTTTATAGAAATAATAAAGATCTATTGATCTTTATCATCGATATTTATCATAGTCCAAAAGGGTGAATTAGCCGATAGCTGATTGGAATCAATTTAATCGGAAGCTATTATATCGAATATTTAAAATGTGTTAGCTGTATGGCTTTTCTTTCTTTTCATTAATTTTATAGGCCAATAATAAATTTACGTTAAATATTGATTGGAACTACTGCAAATGAAAGGAGTTTCTAAATGCTCGATTAATTTCCTTTTTAATAGTGACTTTATCGAAATCATATGGATCAATTATCGGATTCCAAGAAAGTTGCTTAGTCTATTGCAAACTGTTCGAAAGCCATTATAAAGTTCTTCAAATGAAATTTACTAAATGAATATTGTAATAACAATAGATTGGTTACCTGTATAAGTTTTCTTTCTTTTTTTTCTTTTATTTATTACTTTCAAAAGTCGTTAATAATTTTGCATATATTTCATTGCAATAATTCCATCCAATAATGCAGAAAAAAGGAAGTAATGACTACCCAGTGAGTTTACTGTATCGAAATCATATCATTGATCAATATATCAAATTCCAAAACGGTTGTTTAATCCATTGCAACCTCATCGGAAACGATTTTAAAGGTCATTCAATTGAAGTCCAATAAAGCGATAATTACTCATATAACACTGACTTTGCCGGGGGGACTATCCAATTGCGCAAGTTTACATAATGCAAATGCAGGCATGTGCAAGTAATTAAACATATAGATTTAAAGTTAACTCTTTGTGTCTTATTAATAATGTTACCTAAAAAAGTTTTTCGTTAATATAGGGTGTCCAGCGAATAAGACCC
>BGPR01045018.1:0-12448 GCA_013235015.1 Araneus ventricosus | reverse complement strand
GTCGGGAATTTTGTGCCACCCCCTCCCTTCGGGGAAAATTTTTGTACCCCGTTCACGCAATGGGTTAGTCAACAATTCGATAAATAAATATCTGGCGAAAATTTTAGACCAATCCACCCGTACAACGGGTTCTGACTCTAACGCCACTCCTGATATTTGTATAAAGGTTATTTAATAAAATTCATCCATATATGAGTTATCGTGTCTCCACGATAATGAGTTTTCATATTCAAATATGAGCGAATAGATACTCCGACAGACAGTCAATTCTTTGACGGATTTGGTCCAAAAATTTATACACATCTATTATCTAATGACGTTAGTTTAATTGAGGAACTGAGTGAATGAACATGTTAAGTGACAATTAAGCGAATTTGAGAAAACGAGCTTTAAAGTTTAGAGGTTATATTCTTTTGTTTTTCCGCTCGATTTTTGCTATTCCGGCACTTTAGCGGTGAGAAAGCATTCAATTTTTTTTTTATGTTCATTGACATGGTTATAGCTCTTTTAATCATAGAGAAATTTAATAACCTTTTGCACTTATCAGGTTCTTCTATTCACACTCCAAAAAACATTTTTGCTTAGTCATGAAAGAATATGTTAAGTGCATCCTCCTTTCTGTATCAACATAATAATGGTAGATTAAATACATATGCATATGGATTGACAAAATTTCATAACTATGAAACTCTATATATTTTCATCACAAGTTGAACAAGAAAAATCAAGCAAATTGGATGTTGAAATAGCACACACGCACATGCACAAGAAGGTCAGAAAATAATATACAAGTTTTGTAAACAATAAAAATAGACATAAAAACTATTGAAGAGTGTTAATGTTTTTATATTTTTTGAATGTATGATTAATGGAAATTTTATATTCTTTTTTCAGAAAAGGGAGGTTTTTTTCTAAGTTTTTAGTCTTTTTTGCAGTTTACTTCGCTCCAGTATCAGTTGCGCATAAAAGGCATAATAATGACCGGTAAAATTTTATAAATATAAAACTGTACATATTTTCATCACAGGTTGAACAAGAAAAATTAAGCAAATTGGATGTTGGAGCAGCATTCAAAAGATCACAAAATAATATGTAAATTTAAGAATCAATAAAAAATAAAAGTCAAAGTCATTGAAGAGCGATAATGTTTTACTTTTCTTTTCTGAATTAATTATTCGTAAAAAAAATTATACTCTTTTTTTAATAAAAGGAAGCTGTTGTTCTATGTTTTCAATCTTTTCTGCTGTTGACTTAGCTCCGCACTGAGAAAAAATTCTGGTCAAAACTACCAGAATATGGTAAAATTTACCGTATTTTCTGGCTCATATGGAACACCATAAAGTACGGTATTTTTTACCGCAGCAGTTTAGTAATGACTTTATTGTAAAATAACCAGAAAAATATCGTTTATTTACCACGCTGTTTGATATGGAATTTGGTATTATTACCGTACACAAAGGTAATACTACCAAATAAGATGGTAATTTAAACCATTTAATTTGATAAATTTACCAGAATAACTCTGGTTCTATTACTAGTAAGATGGTAATTTAGACCATTTCATTTGATAAATTTACCAGAATAACTCTGGTTCTATTACCAATAAGATGGTAATTTAGACCATTTAATTTGATAAATTTACCAGAATAACTCTGGTTCTATTACCAATAAGATGGTAATTTAGACCATTTAATTGATAAATTTACCAGAATAACTCTGGTTCTATTACAAATTATCTGGTAAAATTTGAGATACGGTATGTCCGTTTATAATGCCAAACGCATTAATATTTATTTACTTTTGCTTTTTGGTCTGTAAAATTTTACTCAATTCTCAACATCACTACGATTTTTAAAAAAGGAGAATGTTTTTAAATATACAAATGCCTGAGGCAGAGTGAAAAATGAACCATAAAAATAAATGCAAAAACTCATTGACTCATTTTTTATAAATTGTTACATTTATTAAGTAATGTTATAATTACTAAAATTTATCATTTCTTGGTAATTTAATTTTCTTTATTAATATACATAATATGCAGTGAATTTATTTTAAGTATTTAAGAAAAAAAGCACATATTTCAAATCTAACTTCAATTTATTGGACAGTGTTGAGATCTTGCTTTTATACTTTCTCAACAGGCAGTGACTTCATTACGTAGGAAGTGATGTAATCTCCAGAAAGTTCATGAAGCCAGTAGAAATAGTTTGAAAGTTCGAGGTCCTTCTAGAAAATTCCTTTTGTCGCCAACTTCGCCGCCAAATCACCCAAATGGTCGCCAAATATATCGCCAAGATTAGCAACTTAAGGAAACAACTTTATAGCTTCTGTTGGCCTCCACTTCTGTGATTGCTTTACAATTTATTTGTAGAACAATTCCTACAAATAAGTTGGCGTAGACTGTTGATAAGTTTTCATCTAAAAAATGTAAAACAATTCAATTAACATTTTGAATGATTCTTATAGTAAGGCAAAAACGGTTCTTAATATGTTAAGATCTCACAGACTGAGTCAAAACTGAAGAGATCGCCTTAAACTTACTCTTTTTTTACAAAATCTAAAACATTGAACAATCCTTTTAGTAAATGTAATGTTTTATAATTAAAAATAAAGGATCATAAAAAAATGAATTGGGATTAATTATGTTGTACATTTAATTAATTATGTTGATTAATTATGTTGTAAAAAAAGTGTTGGTACATTTACGTTTAAACTAAGTGGATACTTTTTCAGTTATCTACTAGTTCACTTTCAATAAAAAATAACAAATGAATGATTTCACACACAAATTTTAATTTTTAAATCATTAATGTAACATGGTGAACACTAATAGCTGGCTGCTACTGCATAAATGCTAATTAGCAAAATAATTTTGCTACCACCTTGATATTTCAAGCTTATTGAAAACGGCACTCATATGTCCCTGTCGGGGCAAAGGGGTTTAATTAAGCATTATACAAATTGGAACAAAATTTCAACATAAAATACACAATTTTTTATATTATTAAATTCAGCAGTTTTTTACCCTTTCCATCAAGATTTATGTTCTTTTCTCGCATTAGACCTCTAAAGGTAGAATCTTGCTTCATTTTTTCTTTTCTTTGAGCTATGTCCATTTTCTTCATACAGTTATCAGCAGCTAAAAATAAATTAACGACCTATTTTTTACTCAAGTCCATGTTTTTGATCACATATCCAAAATTGAAAGCAAATATATGAAATGGTGTACACATTTGGAAAACTAGTTTTTTCTTACCGATAACCAAATAATTCTGATTCGGATATATATGTTATGTCCAGAATAAAAGTAACTAGAATTTCTTACGAGGTTTTAATTTAATGTAATAAGGAAACTATTTCTTTATTTTAGAAATTTTATTTAAATTAATTAATCAGTTAAGTAAAAAATAATAACGTCTCCTGGATTAGAATCTTATAATTGTATCAATTTTAAAAATTAGTTCTAAAAAATTTTAACATTATAACATTCTCATAAAAAATAAAAACATTAAGTAAAAGCTAAACGATAAAAAATTATGTATTAATATAACATTATTTTAGCAACCTGAAATATTTTTAAAAAATTAATTTAGAACGTTTTACGAGCAAAAAAAATCAAAAATTGTTAGATCAAGAGTATCACAAAATTATGCCTTCGTTTCAAAATTCTTAAAAGGCAAGAAAAAAATGCCATCAAAAGACGGGCTAAAATTATTGCCGATCGGATTCGGTCAAGACAAAAAAAATGGCACCCTCCAAGAAAGGCCTCCATATTCTTTTTGCTCCTGTTCTCATCTCCAACTGACAAAAACATGTCAACAACCCGCCACTACAGTTGCGTATAAAAAAAACCGTTTTATTTGCATTCGAAGTATTGCCAACCGCAGATGACTAAACGCAAACCGATCCGGTTTGACTCATTTGAGAGTTCGAATCAACCTAAGATCACGGTATGGAATTGGAAAAATACCCAGGGACTCTACTATCCCCGGATCCGAAAATAAATTTATTGCTAATTTTTTACTAAATGTCTAACAAGATAAAAACAAAAAAGAATTATAAATATTCCACCCATCCATATTCTTCATAAAAAATATATAATTTTAGATGTGACAGTTTTAACCACTTAACTGAATAGTTTTCTTTGCTATCTAATAAGATGACCCCTCCTGTTTTGGAAAGCATTCATCTGGAAGAAGGCATAGGATACTCTAAGATGTTTATGGGTCCTACATATTTTTTGTGTCAAATTATAAAGTTAATTACTCATTCAATTTTAGTTTATAAGACTAAAATCGATAATTGGATGTACGAGTATTCTACGTTAAGTTAAGCGGTTAAGAAGCACAGTATAAATAATAGAAAGATGTTCGCTATGAAGGGAAAAAACGTAATAGAACATTCGTTCAATTTGTTCTTATGATCACTTCTGATTTTGATAATTCATATTATTTATGAAAGAAGATCTCCAAATAAAATAGGAAATAACAAATATTTAATTCTTGCTTTTACCATTATCTGATGTAACAAAAAAACTATTGCAAATTGAATAATTTGATGAATCTCTTTTCACCATACAGAAATAAAATTTACCATTTCTTCCTACGTCTGTAAAATTGTTTAATAACCCAGTATTCATGATCTTAATTTAAAAAAAGTAAAATTCTCAGTTCTAATTTCTGTTCCAGCAAAACGAACTTAAACGTAATTCACTGAGGAAAAAATGTATTTAAAATAAACGGCAACAATATTAAATTATTGGCAGAACATCGATGAAGTATACATTAATGTATTAAGGAAGTGAACAATATATTTTCATTTTTTTTCACATTGTAAAAAAACAAAGTCATGAGCTAAGGAATTTGCTAATTATTTAAATATTTTAATTTTAATTTATAAGCATTCAAATGTAATATGGTCGAAGGCCACCCTGACCTGGCATAAACAAAAAAAAAAAATCGACAAAATGTTTAATATGATTGATATGAAAAGAAACTGCAAATAAAGTATTCTTGTGAACATATGTATGCATATGTTTACCTTTTCTTTTTTTTCTTCGACATTCAATTTTGCATACACAGCTGTCAAATTTAACTTTCAATAAATGAGAAATTTTATTTAAATATATACCCCATATATATACTTAATTCAACATTACTGAAAAATCAATTCAAAATAAAATTTAGTTCTTACCAGTAAAACCCTGTTACCAGTTCTTCAAATCCCCACCCTTTAGCTTTTCTTAATGCTCCATTAATGGGTATGTAAATATCCAAATCAGCTCTATCAAAATGTCCCGTCATACTAAAATGGCCGAGCGAACAGAGAAAGATTTTTCGTTTAACGCGTTCCTTCCATTTCCAAACTGAAACTTTAGTAAATTGTACTACACGCACTTAACAGATGCACATAAACAGACGCCGCTATGAGTTGATCCGTGAGGGTATAGAATGTTTTCTCACTACCATTAATGTCCTTCTTTCTGATATATTAGTATACTCTAGAGAACGTTATCTACTTCAATCCAACAAAGTGCCGCCATATTTGAGGATTTCACTATACGGCATGGTAAAAGAAATAAATGCCCTGTTACCATTGTATTTGGTAGATGTCAGAGGAGGTCAGCATAGTCAACAAACATATGGTAAAATGAACGATACTTTCTGAAGAATAATCTGGTAATTTTAACATGATTCTCGTAAAAAAACGAAGTTCATGGTATGAAAACCGTTTTTCCTGGTAAAATAACTTTTCAGCGTTGTAATTTTACTAAACAGGTGGGTAAAAAGAGCCATAATTTCGAAAACCAGAAATTCTCGTAAACCGTTACCAGAACGAACAGTAAGATTATGAAACAAATGATTTAAATACCGTAAATTTTGTTGATTATCACCAGAATTCTGTTTTTATTACCAGAAATACCATTACCATACAAATATGGTTTTTTTGCCAGAATTTTTTTCTCAGTGCGGTATTAGTTTTGCCCTTTCCAACTAAAAATCACCAATTTTGACGAGTTGATTCTCGCCCTTTATCTGTTTCCTCAAGTCAACTTTCTTGAAAAGTGTATAAGGACCATAACAATCCTTATACAAGTACGAGCTGAATTCTTCTACTCTAATCCACTTAACGCTGTCCTGGCAAGCAAATTTTTTTATTGAGGACGTTTCTTTTTCTATTGGTGAGCTGGAGTTTATTATGGAGATCTTTAAAATCTCGAGAGTAGGAAGTCATATCAGTGACATGATGGTTTCTGACACTTTTCATTATGATTTTACTGTATTGTTCTAGAAGGAGTCATAGTCTCATGTTTCCTTAAAATTTTCCGAAATCTCAATCATTATCAAGGTACAAATGTCCTACCTCAAAAAATGTTTATGTTCCTTATTATGAGTAATAGTTATTAACATAATAGTTATTAACATAATAGTTATTGACATAATAGTTATTAACATAATAATTATTAACATAATAGTTATTGTGTTCAACTATTTTGAAATATTCTTTAATAAAGAAGTATCGATATAGGAACAATGTGTTTAAGTTCATATTCTAGACTCAACAAAAGTCTGACCAGATAATAAGATGGTCTTTACTCCTTAAAGTTTCTGAGAATTCTAGAAAATTGAGAAGTGAACTAGCCACCTCAGATCAGTTTGTACAGCTATTTAAGAGCTACGTGAACAATTATAAGAAATAAGTAAACAAATAGTTGACTTCCTGGTTCAATTTCATAAGAATCAATTGCATCAGCAATGCTGAAATAAACCATTATTGGGAAAAAAATTGACGAGTTTCAAAAAGTTCTTTTACTTACCGTTAATTTCTGTATTCTTTGTCACGCAATGCAGTTCAGCGTGTTGTATGACTAGTAATGAAGACCAGATAGAAAAGTTTTAAAGAATTACTGCGAAAACTTCTTTTAAAAGCAAACGATTTCTATTTTCGAATTATCTTGTCAATATTTTCGTCTGCATTGATACTATTTCCCTCGCTGAAAACGATTCTGCTTCAATGGAAGCAGATGCTATTTTACATAAGCTTAATAGGTTTCTCATGGAAGAAGATATTAAGTGCCCTTAGCATGTTCTTCCATCACGAAACAGCAAGAGACCGTGCACTTAACATGTTCATCCACTGAAAACTTCGTTATTTTTTAACTTAACAGATTAAATGAACTTCCTATATTTAAACTAGACTTCAACATGTTTTTTGCCCAATTATCTCGATTTTTTCAAATATGTCTTTTAACATGTTCATCCGCTCAGCTCTTCAAATACTATGCGATGTTCCGTTTAAATTTCATATTTTTTTGAAAAGATTCCAACCAGTGTGGAGTCAGCAAGGGGGTATAGATGCTTCGGGCACCAGTTTTAGGGGCACCATGGAGTCAAAGAATTATTGCATTTATACCATTATTACCATTACTAAGCAAATGGCAACTAGGGTAAAATATCATATTTCCTGGGCTCCACTTACCTTCGCTGCACCACTGGCCATGTTGACAAAAACGTTAATGTATTTGTGTCACTTTTTAAAGTCAAATGCAATAAAGAGTCGACCCCTGGCACCGTTTAAAATCTAAGACAATATGATGGCCAAGGGGGCGAAGAAATAATATTATGACCCGGGCGACATTTATCCCCGGTACGCCACTTTCAATATGTAAGGTTATTCAAGGTTAACCGAGGTAATGTTATCTTAACATGTTCGTCCACTCAGCTCTTCAATAATTATGCGATGTTTCGTTTAAATTTCATAAATTTTTGAATGATTCCAATCAGTGTGGAGTAGCGTAGCGAACGGGCAGCAAAGGGGTATAGATGCCTTGGACACCAGTTTTAGGGCGCCATGGAGTCATAACATTACTGCAATTATGCTGTTTATTAAATCAAAATATGATTATGGGGCGTAAAAATATTACAATGGCCCGGGGCCATTTACGACCATTTCCTGCTGAAAGGAGAGAACCTAGGGGAGAAAAGTAGGAATGGTTCTTCCGGTCAGGAACGCAAACACCACAAAGAAGAGAATGGGATTTCGGCCACGGCAATAAAAAGCATTTTATTGAATGCTGCATGCATAAAAAGCATGTTGATTTATTTAGCTCAAGTCTTATAAAATATGTATGAAATGAAGTAGATGAAATTTCCTAGTTTTATCTGCGTAGTTATAAACGCGTATGTGAAAAAGAAATTCGGACTGCAGCTTTGTGCACGAATAACGACTGTATGATTGAAATTGGAAAAGTTTTTCAATATACAGTTGACTTGGTGGAGAATCGAGGATTAGAGACCCAATTACACCCAATGTCTGCCTTGTATGGGTTCTTTTTGAATGTAAAATATGTCGGCGTAAATCAAAGTGTGAGGGAAAATTTCGTGAATGCTGGCTCAGATGTTGTTCTTGTTCTTTTACTACGCTTGAAATATACGAGGTCAGTACTTAACAATTTTCGTGTAGCTTCACAAAGGGAAAATTATCTAACAAACTAACTAATAAGATGCCCTAATATTGATGCGAAAGAAGAAAAAAAATACCAACTCAAGGTAGCTATCAAAATCAATCCAAGTCCACGCAGTGAAGTTAACAAGTATTTAAAAAATTGAAAATTAAAAGTTAATTAACTGTCAATTAGGAAATTATTCATTCATACACAATACCAGAATCTTGGCTATTTTTTTCGGTTCTAAATAAAGTCAGGCTTTCTGAATTCGATACGAACGACCTCAGAAGCAAGGCAGCAGCTGTATTTAAAATGACGGACATAAAGAAAGCACATTCAGCCAAGCAGTTCAGTTTCTGGAACTCATCTTTTTTCCATGATAACTACCCGAAATAAGTGAATTATAACGCAGAGCATTATAACTGCGCTGCACGTAGCCTGCTTCACACTAATTTATGAGAAATTTTAAAGAAATCGAAGGAAAACTGATTGAATTGGTGCCTAACTACCCAGGGATTTAAGATACGAGCCATTTTCTAAACTGAAGCAAATACCTAGCTTGTTTAAAAATAAATTAAATCAAGAAATTTGGAAATACACTGAAACTTGACTAATTCGAAGGTTTTCAATTCAAATTTTTCTTATGTCTTTGAATATCCAATTAACATAATCTCGATAGGGATATCGGTTATTGCGAAAATAACCGGTTTTCGGTTGTTCAAGTTTTTTCACCTCCGGTTTAACCTGGCGGTTATAACCGATCAGAATAACCGGTTTTTGAAATAACCGGTTTTGGTTGTTTTTTTATATAAAAAAACAAATGCCATTTGTAGACAAAATTTTTTATTAACACTGTTTTTACAGGAAATCAATCCATTGGCCAATATTTATCTGTTCATAAAGACTCTTTCAGTAATCCACCAACCAACAGACGCCTCGAGGAAGCCGTTGTTCTTGATTGGTCTAAGATGATGAACTTCAAAGCTTCATAACTTGGTAAATTTTAGTCTAATGAAACCTTAAATCGAGCCTATTTTCCAATCCGTTTTTTTTTTTGCCCGGTTATTGGATTTTAAGATTTTTTTAAAAAACGAGAACAAAAAAAATAGCCGAATAAACCGGTTAACCTAAACGAAAAACCGATTTTAGGTTAAACCCGGTAAGTTTTTCTCATCCCTAAATCTCGGGTTGCTGATTCGCCCGAGTTAAAAAGTCCTCGAGTGCAAAGGGTTAATTTATTTCCAGTTAATCTCATTGTCGCGAAGAAAAATAAGCGGACAAAATCAATAATACATTTTTTGTTTTTATTCCTTTTTTAAAAACTTCATTTTATGTCATTGTGGGCGTTTTTTCATTTTGTTGAAATTCATGATGGCACGAGCAACTTAATGCGGGTACTACTAGTTACGAAATATATATTTTTGAGGAATTGTGCCTCATATTCTTTGCTTATATGAATTTACTGTGAATATTTCCTGCCGGCTTTCATACGTTTTGGGCAGGTAGGTGAAGCCGGAGAGAGTTGAAATTAAATTAAATTAGTAAGAATCGCTGCAATTAAATTATTTATTATACTGGGGAACAAAAAAAAATTTTTTTCATTTGTCAATGAAATTTTAACGATTTCAGGGTATTTTGATGCTGCTGATCTCAAAACTAATTTTACATTTTCCGAATTGGCTCTAGTTTTGGAATGATGTCTGCCGTAGGGTAGACCGAAAAAATTAATTAAATTGATTGATATCTACAGCTCCGCATGGGACTTAAAAGACATAATTAAGTGTTAAAATGAGACTGTTTTTCATTAATTTTTGAAATTTTGAAAATTTCTATTAACATATGGTGGCAGATCACTGGTAGAGACTCCGACATGAAACTTCCACTGTACATAAGAAATGCTATAAACGCTCTTTCAGGGAATAACTGAGCCAAGCGTCCTCCCGCTGGTGTGGTGAGGAAATCTGGAGAGGGGGTGCCAGCTCAACTGTCGTCTGACCACGATTCAAAATTACGAGGTCCGATTCAAAAAAGCCTAGTGTTGCTGCGGAACGGGACGTTAATAATTAAACTAAACTAAAACTAACCTTGACCGACTGGGTCCGAAATTTCAAACGAATCTACAATTCCGGTAATAAAACCACATGCCATAAGTCAGCCTCATAGCTATTTTTCAGTTATGATCCCATACGTAGAGATACACAAGCAGACTTCCCGTTCACGAATTTCGCCCAAAACTCATGGATATTTTCACTTTTGGTGTGAAGACAACAGTAAAATCCGGGTTAACCGAAACCCGGTTAGCGGAAATGCTTCTGAAATCTCAAATCCAAAAAACATATACTGAACTGCACGGAAATAATCACGAAGGCGAGACTTTTTACAAAGATATCCCCGCTTTTTTCTTTTAAGCCTACACAAGAAGGTCAGTGGTTAATTTTAGAATGCTAAAATTAAGGTATTAACAATATTAATTATGATATTGTTTGTCTGTACCTGTCAGGCGCATTGCGCCGAAACTCGCCGGTGCAAATATTGCGCCCGACGGAGGGTTAATTTTAATAAAGAACATACGTGTAGTCTACAAAGAGAGTTTTGAATTCGTTTTACAACCAAAACATTTCAGAAGTACATACCATAAATAGATATAAAATAGTGATAAATGTTCTTGGTTTCACCGAAAAAAATCGTCATCCGAAACGTCCCCCCACCTTTAGTTCGGTTGACCACAGGTTTGTAATGTAACTCCAAAACTGAGTTTTTCAGGCTCAGGGAGGTCTAAAATGTAAAGATTCATTAAAAGTCTGGAGACTGAATTCTTTGACGATTACAATACTTTCTCTTTATATATTTCATAAAAGATAAATAAAAAATTCGTTCGCCTTTCACTAACAAAAATCATTTTCTTCTGATCTGGCTGAGAATAGTTTGCCAACTCCCAATTTTATCAGCTGATCATCCAACAAATTAAAATTTTAACACACCCGACAACGATACTGAAAAACGGATTGAAATAATTTGAATCATTTATACGATAAAATATTTTTAGTAAATATTATTATCTAGCAGCCTAAACATGTGGGATAAATTCATTCGTTTTCAACTGATATACAAAAAATACAACATCGTTTGTTTATCTGTATGAACGGAAGAAATTAGTAGACAAGCGTTTAATTATTTGATTGATAAGCATTATATAAAAAGGGATATTCTTAAGGGGAAATTAAACATTACTTGTGTCTGTTCTTGGCATTCTATCTTTCGAAGTAAGTTGATAGTCCTACTTTTAAAAAAAATAAAAATCTTTCGATTTAAAGGGAAAAAATATGTAAGTTAACAAAGAATTTGTCATCATTATGTTTGTCGAATCGAATAGTGTTTCTTTAGCTAGTTGAATATACTTTATTATTGCAATGTATATTTATCTTAAATGAACTAGTTTTAATGAAAATGCTCTGATATGTGTACTGAATCAAACTAAGCTGTCAATAAACCCCTGTATTAACTCCTGTACTATTTAACAATTATTAGGGTATTATTGTTGTAGGAATATTATTATCGATTTACGTTAAATTGAAGTTACCAAATGCACCGGATCAACCAGAGCAATCTCAGTTTTTGGCTATTTGTCCCGACTTGAAAAAGGAGTTCCGGAATTTTCCCATTTTGAAAAATAATTATAAGCTGCATATCTATTATGTCCATAAAATACCTGTTGTCGCAATGAAAAATGAGTTGTAATGTCTAATGGGAAAATATAAAAATATGAGCTGCAGTCAGACATTTATATTGTAATTAACAACGTTTTCTATTATAAAACTTGAGGTCACCTCGAGTACGAAGATGAGAAGTAGTCGCATAAGGAAGCGGGTTCTGGGTTCCTCTGTCGTAATAATAAGTGACGTTGAACCACTAAACGGTCCTATCCTATGACTGGCCGTATTGCTTACGAAGCATACAGTAACTGGGACTATTTTTGCAGAGTGCCCGAATTTATGATGCGCA
>BGPR01045017.1:0-12448 GCA_013235015.1 Araneus ventricosus | reverse complement strand
ACAAGGAACAGTAGTAAGTAACTTCAACTTATCACTTTGTTCACAAAGCACAAACATGAATACCTTATATGTATACCTTTTAATATTTTGTATCAGTTTTCCCAGTTGTCCAATAAACATTCTTGATTGGAAAACTGTAAATAAATAATAGTGAAATCTTCAGTGTCCTTTCGTCCTGTGAATACTTTCTGAAAGAACTAAAGCGTAGATTTACCTTCCCGTTCCAGCCAAGTTTGGAACCATGGAACTGGGCCATGATATTGTTTAACCTCGATTCATTGATGCTCACTTAATATATGTTTGTTCAAATAACTTAGAGCATGAACAACTGCAACTTGTGAAAAAAGGGTAAATAATGAAATAACCGAATTTTTTATTCATAGTACAATTCTTTTTGCACTGTAAAAGTGAATTTCTTAATTGGAAATCTCCTGCATTTCTCACACACATACGTGATGCCAAAACAAAGGTTCAGTAGGATTTGAACATATTTCCTCGTGACGATTTAAAGAACATTTAGTAGAAAATGTTTTTGAACACACATTACAAGCATAAATAGGGTAACTAAGTGCCAATTTGCTTGATGAAGAACTATCTGCAATGCTAGAAGAATCATTTATTACATTGGAAAGTTCTAATTTCTTACTGCAAGAACGTTTATGGTTGGAAAATGAAGATTTAGTAGCATAAGTGCTGAAACATTTATCACATTTTCTGGGATAAGTAATTTTTCTTGAATCGGATAGAGCCAAAGAACAGTTAGAAGATTGTACATGCTTCTTATAGAGATAGTAAGATGGGAACGAATCCTGACATACTTTACATATTTTTGAAATTGCACCGCCACCATTTTTTTCTGTGCACACTCCTTTTAATAAATTGTCAACTGGGTTTTCTAATTCACTCATATTTTCTAATATACCAAAAGAATTCGATACTTTAATGTTAAACATTTGATTCGAATATACAGACAGTGATTGACCTTGACGATGGGAATGTCGAGGTAAGGGTTTAGAAAATGCAGAGTAAACTTTAGACTTAGCAGCAGGTACAGACAAGAAAGGCATAAGGCAAGAAAATAGAGGCTTAGAAGGAAGTTTAGACTCGGTAGTAAGTGGAGACGAGGAAGGAATAAGTTCAGAAAGAGGAGCTTGAGTAGTAATAGGTCGAGAGCGTTGAGGTAAAGGCTTAAAAGTTGTAGAAGAAAGTTCAGATTCAGCAGCATGTGGAGACAATGAAGGAATAAGGTTGGAAAGTGGAGCTTGAGAAGAAGTAATGAAACAAGAACATTGAGGTAAAGGCTTAGGAAATGCAGAAGAAAGTCCAGACTCAGTAGCAGGTACAGGCAAGGAAGGAACAAGTTTGGAAAGAAGATTTTGAGAAATAATAGGTTGAGAGCATTGAGGTAATGGAAACTGCAAGGAGGCAGAAGAGACGGTCTTAGACAGCAAAGGCTGAGAAAGGGAAGAAACAGGTTTAGCTAGTGTTGAAACAAATGAATAAGCTGGAGAAGTAAAACAAACAGAATCAATAGCAGGAAGAGAAAGGAAGGCATTATTAGATGGCAAGGCTGGAAATTCATCAGAATAAACAAACTGCTCATTACTTGCAGATAAACAGAATGTATTGGCAGGAACTTCATCATATAAAGCATTTTGAACAATTTTTTCTTAACAACCATAGAATACAGCATTGGTATAGATTCTGTGGAACAAAATGTACTCACCTCTGATGGTGCTACTTCCACAGTTGTGTTGCTTTTAGTCATTTTGACACTGCCACTTCCATTCAACTGTTGTTTAAAGAAGAAAGACGTGTTAGTTAAAATGGCAATAGAAAGGGAATACACACAATAAAATACATGCATAAAATACATTAATGGTCAATTGTAATCACAAAGTACTTATGATCGATTTTGATTTCCGGCGATACACGTGTTCAGTCGAGATTCTACCCTCTAACTGCTTTACAAAATCATCTGCCAGTTCACGGTTGCCTTTGAAATTCAGATGCAAACCGTCTCTACCAAGGCATCCTTTCCAATTGGTTAGATTTCGTCGAAAAAAGTAAAATCCTTGTAAATCTGCAAGTTGCTCCAACTCTGCATTAATCGCCTCAATTTTGATATTCAATGATGACGGGAAAGTGCCATAAGCTGCAGACACAAATCCATAACTAAAACGATTGGGTCCACGAGGAACTAACCCTGAAATCAGCAACTTGATTTTAGGATTCAAGTTGCGAATGGTGTCAAAGAGGCGATTAAATTTCGATACAATTGAGCTCAGAAGCTCTGAGGAATTATTGGTTCCTACATGAACCAAAATATAATCATAAGAGCCAATATCGAAAGATGACAACTTCTTCTCTAGGCCTTCTATTTTGATACCAGGAAAGCTCTTCAATTCGACATCACACAAACTTAATTTTGTGATGATTTAGTCCCCCAAATACTTAATAATTGAATCGCCAACAATCAATGTCCTCATCGTCATTTATGTCATAAATTCAAAATTCAGAAATAAATTTTTTTATCAAACACTCAAACAGCACGTTATAACAGTAGCACGCAGGGCTGAGCCGATCAAAATGGCAGATCTGTGTCAGTTCAGAGCTTTTCTAGCCAACACTCGCCAAACCGGCTCTACGCCAACAGACGGGTTTTTTTTAAAAAAAGGTTCACCTCGGCAATGTAGGCAAGTCGCACCTACCTGTATGTTTCGTGTGCCAACTGTCTGTTCCTTTAACTTCATATACATATACTCAAGCATCTAATAAATAGTTATTTCATCTGCACAGTGTTCTTAGTGAATACTTTTAATTGATGGCACTTTCACACTATATTAATCAACGTTGAATCATACGTCCGAAAAATATTTTACAAAATGTTCATTTGAATAATAATGTTTGCACAATATTTTTGTTTCACTGTATATAAAAGGCGGGCCGGATTCATCTAATGAAGTGAATCATAAAACAGCTCTCACATATGGATTATCTATTCTTCTGAGAAAAAAAATTGAGTGTTATTCTCATCGTAAAAATGTGCACGTGATTTATTTTTGCGAATTTTGTATTTGAGTTTCAATCAATTCTATAGTTATAAATGTTAAAGGCGTCTCGTAATACATTGAAAGAGTAATAAATAAATATGAAACTAATTTTAAAACCTTTCAAACATATTATTATAAATACTTTTAAACCTTATTGCCTTAATTTATTAAATTAGCAAACTTAGATATAAGAGCTAAATTTGCTTCCTCTTTGACTTCAAATTTCATTTTGAACTCGAAATCGTAACGATAAAAGATAATTTAATTAAAAAGATTATTCAGAATTAATTTTCAATGTATATGAAATTTCATAGAGATCCGAATTCTGCGGTCCAATGGTAAGGTGTCGGTTTGTTAAGCAAAAGCTCCCGGGTTCAAAACTCGCTGTAAATAAAGGTGCTCACAGGATCACAAAGTATTACCCATAAGTTCAGCACTTAGAAATTAAGTGATCAATATTTTTCCATGCTTCTAAAATGTATTTTTAAAATATTCAGTATATTGTTATATTATTCAGTATAGAACAATATTATACAGTATTATATGACATGATCCAATATTATGAAAACCTTCTGAACAATATTGAAAAGTCTTACGTTTTACACTGTTCCAATATTGGAAAAATATTGTACAATATTACTTTCGCGAATTTTATGTTATTAGACAATATTAGGTGCTACCTGGGTCTTTGCAGAAAACTTGTTTTGCAATCGTGGTGTGAAGTTTGTCATAACTTCACAGCAAACTTGTTTTGCAAGTGGGTTGGTCGATTATGCTTTGTTACTTTGCAGGAAGTTTGCTGCAAAGTTGCGACATCAAGTTTGTCATGACAGGCTAATACCCAGATAGCACGTAAGTTTGCAGCAAGTTTGATTTTGACTTGTCATGGCAAAATTTGACGCGTCAAACTTGAATCGAACTTGTAGCAAGTTCGATGTGACAAATAGCGCCACCTAATAATCAATGATAATTTGTGAAAAAAATAACTTTTTTATAAAAAAATTTTTTGAAGCATTTTCCATCTTTTTACTAAATATATCACTCTCACTTTAAAGAAAACTATATCGCCTTTTTCTTTTTTTATTTTTTTTTTTGAAATTTTAACGTTTATAAACAAAATTAAATCTAAAAAACAGTCGGTGTTTGTTGAAAAATAATAACTAGACATTTTGTCCCATTTTAAAGTAATTACTTTTGAACTCTAATTTCATAATTTATTCTGCTAGCAAACGTAGTTATTAGCGAAAATCGCTCTCTCTTTGACTTCAAATCATATTCTCAACTCAAAAAATTAATGAAAACCAGAAAATAGTTAAAAATAAATCGTATACGAATCGCATGGAACGATGTTTTAGCGAAATCTATCCTCTCCTCTCAGAGTTCAGCTGGCTCAACGGTTAGTGTCACCGCTTCGGAACCGGGAGGTCGCGAGTTCTATCCCGGGTTGTGTTCGTGTTCTGTTTTTGCTATAATTTGCAATGAGTTTGACACGGCAAACTTGCTGCAAGTTCGTTTCATGGTGACTTCGGAGCTTTCGTTAACTTGCTGCAAGCTTACTGCAAGCTTGCGCACTTGTCATGACAAATTTGTGGCAAACTTGTACTCTTGTCATGACAAATTTGTGGCAAGCTTGCTGCAAACTAAAATTGCTATCTGGGTATCAAGAAGAATGAAATTTGCTGCAAGTGTACATGCTATCCGGGAAATTACTGTTGTTAATGAACATAAACTTTATGCTTGCTGTTTTATTTCGACAATCCTAAATTCAGGCAACAAAAATATTCAAAAGTTACATGACAACAGTATAAACAATTACAATAACAGTGAATACAAACAAATAACATAATAAAACAATTTGAAGGCGCTAAAATCAGCTGATAATCATGTGACATATTTGGACCAATGAAAATATACTTTGAAAATGATGGAACACAGAGGAAAGATAACTAATAAAGGTCAGTATTCTTCCTCTGAGGGAATGGCAGGCACTCTGCGTCAAGTAACGTGTTGGGGAATACGAATTGAACGGGATCAAGAATCAACACTCGATCTTGGGTTACTCGACTTCAGTGCCAACACACTGTTTGGTGAATAGCACCGAAAGCCTCACCCGAAGACCCATGATCATTTAAATAACTTAATTTTTATTTTAATATTTAAATATAGTAATCCATCCATTGATTTTTTATTTTTTAAATAAATCTTCTCCCAAAATATGTTTAAATTTGAATTATCGTCATTATTATTATTATTTGTCAAAGTTATGGTTTTTTCTTAGGTTTAGAGAGAACGATTAACTGTCTTGCGATACGATTATTTCGGCTGACATGTGTTCAGGGTTTTCAGCGTAAAAATTAGAAGTACGCGATTCCGTAGTTTATTATATACACATGCATTTTTTAAATTTTGAAATTACTTATAAAAATAGCGTAATCAAGTGTCTAGTCCCTTATAAAATCCATTCTGGTAAAATCGAATGACATTAATTTATACACATTATTGTGTTAATATATTATTTATTGCCGTCAGGACTTGAACATACTTAAAACATATGTACCATGGGAAAAGATAAAAAGCAGAAGAAAAATCGGGACGACAAAGAGAAGTGAGTATTTATTAAGAATGCAATAATTCTGTTTGTAGAATAAAACAAAAATGGTATCCAGTAACGGTGAACAAGATTTTTGTGTTATGTATTTAATATATTAGAATTCTTTCACTCTTAGGAAATCAGATACTGTTTTGTTGCTTAATTTATGCACAAATTTCATTTTAAAAAATATTGATTGACTTAGTGTTGTTATAGAACTCGCACCTGACCTGTAAATAATAGATTATTAAAGGAAAAACTTAATTTCTTATATTTTTTGAACATGCATGTTTTTGTTTACTATTATGCCTGTATTAGGAATTTTACAGCTGCTTTTTAACCAAACTCATCTATTATTGCTATTCAAAAGTTTAGGTTTTCTTTTAATCTTGTAATTCAAATAATGTTTTGGAATGCATTAATAGATGAAGTATTCAGAAGTATAAATCTTTTTTATGTGTATCAAAGTGATCCGCATAATAAAGGTATTATGCAGATTATTTAATGAGCATTGTAGTTTTAGTGGTTACGATATTTTAATATTTTCCACATATTTGATAATTTAAGATAATCTCCGAATCTTGTTTCTTGGTGGCATTATATAATTGTTTTGCTTTACTTCATTTTTGTAAACTTCATGTTAACGCTCCTTCCCAGTGGCAGAATCACCGCGACGCTGCGTCGTACGTCGCAGATTTTGGACACTGCCTGCAGACTATTTTGCAATAAAGTTTATTATGTGCTCATAAAATAAAAATATCCATCATGAAAAATATCAAAGTAATTAATCACACTTTCAAAAGAACTCTACAATTATTATATAACGCACATTGCAAAAATAATTGCGTCCCCCCTCTTTCTTCCCTATGCTGAATGGGCTTCTCCTAGCAGACCTAGTGACTGCGATTTGACCTTGAGGTAAGCTAAGTGCCTCATATCGGTATTGGTCACGGCCGATGTTTTCTACGCATTTCATTCCGATACGTTTCTGGCACTTTTGGTTTCTGGACATAACACGTAATTTTGACTTCGAGATGGCTGCATATGTAGATAAAATTCGTTGTTTTGATTGTGATACTGCATTATTACGAAAAATCTTAAAGCAACATTATTTACACAGCCTGAAAATAAACCTCAGAATTTTCGATCAATCTCTACGGCTGCAATTTGTCGTAAAGAAATTTTTCTTATCTTAATTTTTATTTTTAACCAATAGCCAGATTTAACTAATAATCAATAAGTAAATTCTAATCATTAACTTTATGCATTTTGTTTTAGCAATAACCCAATGTACATCCAGGCCATGCCTTATGGATGGTGAGTCAACATGAGACCATTCACAAAGATAAACCTTTAGCTGCAAATGTTGAACATTTGTTTAAAAGCAATATAAATTTAAAAGAGAAAAAAATTTAAAACTCTTAAGGAATCAATCCTCTTACACTAAAGAACATGGTGTAGGACCAATAATTACATATTTCATTAAGTATTTTGTGAAATATAATTGTCAGCTCAATAAAAATTCATTCATTATAAAATATTGAAAGACAATCAAAGATATGCTTGTGAAGCTAATTTTATTATACATTTGGAGTATTATGGAAGAAATTAAAAGAATCAAAGTAAATGCAGTTTCATTACTGCCTTACACAGATTCACTTGAAATGTGTCTTGTTTAAAATAACATAATTATTCAATAAAATTTAATATTTGATTCCATGTCATAAAATAAAATAAATCAATTTTCACACTCGTGTAAATAAGAAACATTATCTTCCCAAAGAAAAGATTAATCTTCATATGCTCTTGTTTATTAATTTAAACAATTATATTAGACAAATAATAAAGATGTTATATGGTTTTTAATTTATATTTAACGTATTTTAATAGTTGTAAGTTGATATAAGTATTTTAAAAAAAGAAAGCAAAATATTTATATCATATTTTGTAATACATATCTCAACTTGTTTTTCAAATGCACTTGGTCTCCCATAAGATATATGTTCTTTGAGACACATCCAGTATAACCTCTACAAATGTTCGGTCTGAATGATATCACCATTGCTGTAACTATCAAACAGTTATTAACAATAATAATACCTTAGTTATCGAGGAAATGGGATAGGCCTGTTATCCCAAATTGGTCTGTTATCTCCTATTAGCCTCCCCTTGGTAAGGGGCATTGACCTCTTTCCTATACATAGAGTATAATCTCAACAATTGGTGTTTAAAGATCTTATCAAAATGGTACCAACCAATTTTCACCCAATTGCAATAACATTGAAATAATAATGCAAATTCAGTGATTTAAAATGTTAATGTCACAACTAGCATTTAGAAATCTTTCTCTATCAGTGCTCTTTTAATGCGATAACATGCATCATGTATCATATAATCAAAGCGGGTCTCAATTCTGGGAGCCAGCATCTAGACACAGCTTTGTACCCCATCTGTTTAAAAAATAATCTTTTATTGCAATACCTATAGGTTACTTTTTATTGTTGTAATAATGCTTTCTAAATAAGTCGTTCGGAGCGGCTTTCTGGTGCAGCCCTATTATTGCCCGTGGAAGGGGTAGGTTATTCTTTTTTCGGGCAGCCACCTAAGCTGCTGAAAGAGATCTACGATCTCAAAGCGGGGCTGTCCTAGTGTGAAGAGAATCTGCACTATTCTGCAGACTATTTTTAAGGAGCCAACCTCCGTTGCAGACTGTTGAAAAGTATTCTGCCACTGGGCTCCTTTTAAAGAAGGAAGAGGATTATTTATTCTTTTTAAGATATTAATTTCATTATATTCTTAATTCAGAGTTACTTCTATTGCTATTTTCACAGGCTAATGTGCTTACTTAGTACTTTTAATTTAATTTTTTAAATTCATAAATTTAATAAAGGAGACTATTTAGTGTAAGGTGACCAACTTTTTTACGATGAAAAGGAGGACACAAATAAATTGAAGAAAAAGATATCGTAAATAAAAAAACATTTTGTTTATTTCAACAATAATGCAGAATAACTACAATATGATAAATGCATAATAATAACATTTTAAATTGTAATTATGCATACATGCCTATTAATTATTATTTCAATGATTAATTTTCCATAGAATGAATATTTTTGGTCAATGTATCATCTTGTAACAATATACTGGAAATATATGAAGAAATAACCTTCATGTTGAATTTTACGGCAAGAGCTTCAATTAGAGTGTCAATATTCAATCTCAGTTTCTCACATGTCCAAAAATAATTAGAAATTGGAAATACTCTTTCAATTGGTGCATTAATTCCAGGACAGCACAAAAAAGACTAAACAAGAATAAATAAAGGTAAAACCAAAGTGTACGGTACATCCCTCGCCAAGCTGGTGCCAAATCATGGAAAACTCACCAAGGTTGCAATAGAAAACCATTGGGTTACCTACCACATTTGGTGATTTATCGGCAAAAAAATTCAAGGTTTGGCTGGCTACGTACACTTTGAGTTGGGCCCTAAATAGATTTTCTAGGAATATATTTTTTTGAAATGACTGAATATTTCCCACCCGTCATTATCAATTTCAACATAATTTTTCAAATTTTAAATATATATATTCAGTCTTCTCCATTCAAATATAGTTAAAGAGGACACTTTCGACGGGGAGGACAAGAACTTACAAGGAGGGACGGTTGGTCACCTTGATTTAGTGAGGATTGTAGTTTTAGTAGTTACGATATTTTAATTTTTGATATTTTCCACATATTTGATAACTTAGGGTAAGCTCTAAATCTTGATTCATGGTGGCATTATTTCATTGTTTTGCTTTATTTCATTTTTGTAAACTTCACATTAATACTCATTTTAATAAGTGACCAACCGTCCTCCTTTTGTAAGTTCTGTCCTCCATCGTAAAGTGTCCTCCTTTACTATATTTGGAATGAGAAGACTGAATATATATATTTAAATTCTGGAAAATTAATACAATGGGAAAATAAACACAATGAAATTGGTAATAGATGGGTGGAAATATACATCCATTTAAAAAATTAACATATTCCGTGTGAAAATTTATTTATTCTTCTTCAGTTTTTATTGTGCTGCCCCAGAACGAATGCACCAGTTGAAAGGGTATTTTCAATTGCTAGTGATGTTTGGACATGTGAGAAATCGAGATTGAATATTGACACTCTAGCTACAGCTCTTTCTGTAAAATTCAATATGAAGGTTATTTCTTGGTCAGATATTTGCAATATATTGTTAGAAGATGATACATTGGTGAAAAATATTCATTCTATGGAAAAGTAATCATTTAAATAATAATTAATAGGCATGTAAGCATAAATACAATTTAAAATGTTACAAATGTTTTTATTATGCATTTATCCTATTATAGTGCATTCTGTATTATTGTTGCAATGAACAAAATGTTTGTTTACGATATTTTTTTTTCCTACGATTTGCTTGTGTCTTCCTTTTCATTGTAAAAAAGTTAGTCACCTTAATATAGAAGTATAAATCTTTTTTATATGTATCAAAGTAATCTGCATAATAAAGGATATTATTTAGTGAGGATTATAGTTTGAGTGTTACATTTTTTAAATAATATTTTTGATATTTTCCACATATTTAATAATTTAGGGTAATCTCCAAATCTTGTTTCATGGTGGCATTATATAATTGTTATATAATTATTATTGTTATATAATAATAATTATATAATTGTTTTGCTGTACTTCATTTTTGCAAACTTCATGTTAACACTTTTTAAGGAAGGGAAAAGATTATTCTTCATTTTTAAGATATTTTCATTATATTCTTAATTCAGAGTTACGTTTACGCAGAATTCTTAAGACTTGATAAATTCTGGTTTGGTTTATTGGCACATTGGCCAGTCTAAATTCTTCCGATAAATTCTGAAAATGAAATAAGGCATAGATTCTGACGAGCATTTTTCAGTTTTTAATAAAATTGTTATTAAAACTAACTTTTTATTGTTAACCTTCTGACTGCGTATTCCGTGATTTCAGTGGGTTGGAAACGAGTCTATTTTCTGCTTCATCCTGTGATTTTCACAGACTAATGTGTTTGCGTAGTACTTTTATAGCGTTGGATCATATTATACTAATAAGGCTTTGCATATTGATAACAACTCGCTTCGCTTGATGGTATTTGAACATGTTTGCAAACATTGCATATAAATAGTGATTAAAAAAAATTACATAGTTGGAGGGTTAATGCTGAATTAATAAATTAAATATAATTCAAACATAACAAAAATACTTAAATTTAATTTATTGTTCAGTTCAAATTTCAAATCAGCTTGAATCTGTGTAAATTTTAGACACACTGTTAGTCTTGGTCATCATTTTTACATTTTCACAATTTTTGTCCATTATGTATTTTGTTATTTGTAATTTTTCAAATTTTGTTTTTATGTGATAGATATTTGATGTGAAAATTCTTGCAGATTTCAATTTGATGATGGCTTTACTTTCATCTTATTATTGCTAACTATTTACTAGCACTTTTACTTTTTTACTATAAATACATCTTAGAATGTTTATAATATTCAGTACAATACTGGTTAACCGAACTAAAGGGGGGGGGGGGCCGAGCTGTTTTGTATAACGATTTTTTCGGCTAAGCTACGACATCTATTATTGTTTTGTGTCTAACTACAGCATGCAATTCTGAAATGTTTTGAGTGTAAAACGAATTCGGAACTCTCTTTGTAGGCTACACTTATGTTCTTTATTAAGTTAAAATTACATTTTAGGTCGAGTATTTCTCTTTGCACCAGCCGCAGCCCAATGCGATCTCGCTTTTGCAATTATTCTGTACTGTAGGTGCAGTATATGCAGGGTTACCATACGTCCGGATTTCAAGCTCACGTCCGGATTTTCAAAATGTCTGGATTTAGTCTAGTGAATGTGGCGAAATAGACATTTGGTTGCAGTTGAGAAAATCCAACACATTCGAAAAAGATGTCATTCCACCAATGAAAGAAAATTCATTCTTTACACTGTTTAATACATTGTTAATGAGAAAGTGGATGAGCTTCCTTATCCAGATCCCACTTCAAACTGAAAATTAAAAGTTTTTGCAGTTGGATTTAAATTTTTTTCATTGCTATAATTTTGAATTGCACCCTACCCCCAAACATTCATAAAAATTGCATATTCTTTGTATTCTGACGTCTTAAATTTTTTTTCTCTTCCTCAAATTCTGGTCTAGTGTTTTGAAAGAGAGTCATAAGCAGCTTTTAGAATTTTATACTATATTTTAACCCTCTCAAAGATCCCTACAACCCTCCCCCCCTTTTGGTGTGTCCAGATTTCAAATAAGTGAATTATGGTAACCCTAAATATACATGTTTTTGTGATCTCGGAGGCATTTTGGATAACTCGGATTTCAGTTAACCTGAGTTCTACTGCAGTTTTAATTATTCACAACTAAAAAGTAGAGGATTGGTAACAAGATTATCGAACTGCAAACAATTCTGTAGCAAGTTAAATTTTTTTTGAGCTAAAAATGTAATAAATTCAGTAATCTATGTTCCAAAAGAACTCCAAAACTGTTATCAAATATCCAAAATGTCTAATGAATTCCAGTTAAAATAATTTTCTTATAAGAAAACTTAATTTAATTAAAATTTCATTTCTTATCTAAATGTTTACATGGTTATATTGTATCAAGTTTATCTTGTTACTTTTAACATAAAGTATTTTAAATGCCACTTTTTTTGTTTATTCATTTTAGTTAGTACCAGAAAATACTATATGATTCAGTTGAATATATAAATAATATATTATATAATACAGTAAACTC
>BGPR01045016.1:0-12448 GCA_013235015.1 Araneus ventricosus | reverse complement strand
ACGCCACTTCTTAGACACTGCCAGGACTGTATAGATGTTGGTGGTGGTCCATTTGAACACTTACTTTAATTGTTATGTAAATAAAAAGCTTTCTTCATTTCCTCAGGATTTCTTGTTTGCCCTTCTATTCTTTTCATCTCCGACCCCACATTGATATACAGAAAATCCTTTATAATGTGTATTTTACCTACCCTTAATGTTTGGTCCATGAGTTAGGGAATGCCCTTTATAGTCGATTGCAGATTATAGGATTATTTTCTTACTAGTACTGTCTATGCCAATGGCATTTCTGGGCACAAGATACGCATTTATTCACCAAAAATGCATTGATATTGGAGGCAACTGACTTCTGGCAACTAAATTTCTACTTCCGTCTGTTCTACTCATTCTTTTCGTTTATACATATTACATTCATTACATGTCGACTGATCAACTAAAAGGGAAAAAGAAATTCATACAAATATCGACAAAAATTTCAATAAAATAAAAATCGCCTTACAGAGCAAGAAATTAGTTAAATTGTTTTTATTAGAAATAATGTTGTCATGAAATAAATTTCCATGCTAATTTCTGCACTGTTGTTTCTTTTCAGGTGTGGAGATGTCTTCGGATCCCATGAAGGTTGGGGACATCCACAAGCCGGACATCCACGGAGACAACCTGCCGTGGGAGACGAGACTGGTCAACGAAACGAACACCGCTTTCAGCAGCATGGACTACGGACCCAACAACTGGGTGAGGAGTGACAGTGCGTTTTCAGGGGCAAGAACATGACTGCTTGGTACTTTCCCGTTAAAGGAACACCACAAAAAACACGCCAAAATCTAGCGACCAATCTCCAGCGAATGATCGCTAAGATTTGACGAACTGCGCCAAATTCTAGCGATCAATCTCCAGCGAATGATCGCTAAGATTTGACGATATGCGCCAAATTCTAGCGACCAATCTCCAGCGAATGGTCGCTAAGATTTGACGATCTGCGCCAAATTCTAGCGACCAATCTCCAGCGAATGATCGCTAAGATTTGACGATATGCGCCAAATTCTAGCGACCAATCTCCAGCGAATGATCGCTAAGATTTGACGATCTGCGCCAAATTCTAGCGATATTACTGGAACCTTCACGGAAGTTCAATCGTCTATAAACTGAAATGTTGGCATTTGGTCCAACCATTCATCACTAAAGTCGCTAGAATTTGGCGGTATGCGATTTTTCAGTTTAATATGCTTGAGATAATACAAATTTGAAACTTAGTTGAAAAGCAGTAACATGGCATTAAAAATGACAAAAGCAAAAAACTTTATGAGCTTCCTGTTTACAAGCACTTTGTTCTTGAGAAAATCCAACTTAAAGTCCAATCCATGAATGTGTAATGATCGAGTTGAAATTGTCTTTGCAGATTATAGACTTTTACTTTACACTACGAGACACCCCTGCCTCCAGAGATAAAAATCTCCGGTTTGCGATTTGGATGAGTGTGCGTAGAAACTTTATTGAACAAGAACAAAAAAGAAAAAAAGTTTACATTCAGTGTTTTAAAAATTGACGAAAAACATGTGAAAATGATAAAAACAATGAAAAATGTGTGTTTATATATGAAAAGAAAGACTCGCGAAGCCAAAGCAATTTTAAGACAGGTCCCAAAAGTTCGCTGCCTCTATATACTTGTAGGAGGACTGATTAGGGTTCTAGGTATTGAACTTCTAGAGGGTCTTAGTGCATAAGTCTGAGGTCTTGATGAATTGGAGAAACCTGGGTCGGAGTCGGATGAACTTGTTGCGTCCGGTGGCTGTTTTATGAGGTTCTCATTCTCGGTGAGGAAAGATATGAGTTTTAATATTTTTATTCTTGATAGTTTATTTTAAAGTACGCTTTTTCATAAAAGTTGAGTATTTTCTACACTTGCTTTTGTAAAATGATATGATAACATCATGTGACAAGAAGTTGCGTAATGGAGAGGGTCTCCTTTTTCCCCGCATGTGCAGATAGCAGATTATAGACTGCAAACCAATTTCAAAAATAATCAAAAATTATATATATATAACAAATACGAAACAAACATAGCAGAAATGTCGTAAACATCCGGTCACTACATGACGCGTTCAGTTATTCCCTTTGTCGCGTCTCCCGTTGGTAGTATCTCTCAGTTTTAGGTTAGTAATTTCATTTCTTTTATTTGTATTTCATTCAAATTCTTGGTTTATCATAATGTTCGGGGTAAAGGACAGTGTTTTTTAGCTATATGCCAACACTGTTCGCAGAAAACATTATGATTTCACTAATTTTAACGGTTCGTATAGATTTTACTTACCCTGATGAGCATCTATACGCTTTTACCGATTTACTACAGTCTCTCCATTTTATTTTAATATTTTTTGACTTTCATGATATTATATATATATTTAAATTCTGCATTTCTTGATTGAGAAGTATTTTTGAACACTTTTCACTAACGGAGATTTCCAAAAGTCACATCCTTTATATTGCTTTTTTTGTGTTCTGTTTACTAATACCATCTGGCGCCTACTTTTTCTAATCTTTTTAATATACTTTATATAGAGATACGAAACTAACCCATTACAAAAATGTGTGTCTACTTTCGCTAATGCGTCAACTTCGTAGTCACTCCTATGTGGTCCTTGGTTAAAACGCTACAACCTTTATTAGTAGCTTCCAGCAGGCCCGGACGAACACTGCGTTAGTCCGTGCACCGGCACGAAGTAAAAGAAAAGAGGGGCGCAAAATTGCAGCTGAGTTATCTTTTTTTATATCATATATAAGGACTAAATTTTTCTGTAACTTTGGCCAATTGCAAAGATTTGGAATCCATTTAACAGATGGAGAATCATCGGACATAAACAGCCTGGAAATTTGTGCTGAAATATCAGCTGTATGTTCTCTTTTGGATAAGATTTACCACCTTTGGAAAATTTGAAATTGATAACAAAATGAATTTTGCTCTAAACTTGAGCGTTGCTCTAAGAATTTTACTGACTCTTCCAATAAGTCTGTACCGGGAACGTAGTTTTTCCAAACTAAAAATAATCAAGAACTGTCAGCTAACAACAACATTTCAAACAAGATTGTCAGACCTCGCTATATTAGAAATTGAGTATGAACTGAGTGACAGTTTAGATGTTTCTGAATTAATTAGAGAATTCTCTGAGCTAAAAGTTTACACAAAAAAATCGTCTGAATTATACTCCTGTTAACTGTTTTTCAAATGAAGTATTTTAAGCAAAAAATCATTATAAGTATTTGTGTCAATTGCTGAGTTATATTGTTGTTTTCGGACGTACGCTAAAAAATTTTAAAAAGACCATATAACTTTTTTTTACATATTGTAGGGCGCAATTTTTTTACTTTTGCACGGAGTGGTTCAAAGGCTAAATCCGACCTTGCTTCCAGTTGAACATTTTTGTAGATACTGATGCAGGTTCCCTCCTCAACATTCTGGGGCCGCGGTGGCCTAGTGGTAAGGTCTCGACCTAGGGACCGGAGGGTCGCAGGTTCGAAACCCGATTCCACTGAAGATCCGCCGTGCATGGGGCCTGTTGCACGCTAAATCATACGTAGTGACCAAACGTCCTCCCGTTGGCGTGGCGCGGAAGTTTGAAGAGGGGGGTGCTAGCTCAGGTGTCGTCCTCGTCATCTGACCGCGGTTCAAAATTACGAGGTCCGTCCCTAAATAGCCCTCGTGTTGCTTCAAAACGGGACGTTAATATAACCTAACCTAACCAAATCCTCAACATCCTGACATCGGCTCCTGACGCCTTTTCAAAACAACAACATGTTGTCTTCATCGTTGACTACATCATCATAATATATCATAATTTTTTTAGGAAAATCTATAACGTTTAAAACACATTATATCTATTTAGGATGAGATTAAAATTGAAAATAAATTTCTCAAAACACGTTATTCAGTAGCATCAAATGTAGATATGGAAACCAGGTAATTTAGAAGAGATTCTTTTCTAATGTACTTCCTCAAGTGTTAATTTTTTAAAACTTTTTCTATCAAAGTGCAATTTAAAGAAAGTTACCTTCATCTGTTTTATCATGATCAAAATTCTATCTTTTCTTGCGTTAAGCCTGGCTGAGAGTAGTGATTCAGTTTAAATTTTCCGTACTCGAAAATCTCATTCGAATTTTTTGTTAAAATTAAATATCATTTAAAATAACATTACAATTTCGCGAGAAAATAAGAAGCCTTTTTCAAACTATGTCAAAATTTGTATCCGAAATCGCATATCTGATTGAAAATCAAAAGCGTTTCTGAAACAAACAACATTTCCATTAAAGGGTTATAGTTCAACAATTTAAAGTAGTGTTCATGTTTCTTTCACTAAGAAAAATATGGAAACAATTCACTTAACGTCACAATTATATCACGATGGTAGTAGCTGCGCATGTCTGAAATGTTTGCAGGTGAGACGATATGAAACATTGCGCATGCGCCTGTCAATTTACGCATTTCGTCATGCTGTGACGCTATATTTGCATTTTACTCAAACTTTTCAGTTTAAAGAATGCTTTATAGATTTATCTTGGGTTTTATAATGCAGAAAAGAAAGATGAATATCCTGCGGAAGCAATTTTCAAGTTTCATCTTAGTCATTAAAAGCAGGAACTACAAAAATTCGAAGGAGGTCCATTAAACCTACATCATTCTGTTTAGTGCGCTCTTTGAGACATAAAGGTCTATTCAGCACTTTTGTGTACATATGTATTCAGAAACTTTTAAAAAAGAAGAATAATCTGATGAATAATTCAGTAAAATTAACAAAATATGTTATAAACTCAGAAAAAGCTATTACAGTAGAGTCCCGCTCTTTCAGAACCCGGTTGTCCAGAAATTTGTTTAATGCGAACGGGATTTTTTTAAAATTATTTATGTACGAAGTGTTATTTTACTTACGTAGAAAGACGTTTTGTTTTGTTAATCCTACATCAGTACGTAGATTATAAACTTAGATCTACATTTAAAGCACTATGAAAACTAAAATTAAGCTGTTAGAAAAGTTGTATGTATTTATGAAAAAAACATCCATTTTTATAGTTTTATCCATCTAAAACTTGTATTACGTACATTTTAAAGTAAATTCTGTTTAATCCGGACTTTCGGTGATCCGGGCAGGGTCCGGTTCCATCTAATCCAGATAATCAGGACTCTACTGCATAGTTTTAATTATGATAATATGGTAGGTGCAAGTATACTCTAATGTAATAAAAAGAATTAAATTTATGAAACAGAGTAATAATTAATAAAATACAAAAGCCCGAATAGAATAATGTAAGAACTAGAACGATATTACCAAAAAATAGGTTAAGAAATAAACACTTATTTCAAACAACAAAGGATTAATCTTTTCGTTTTTTGAAGCGAAGTTGCAAGTTGTACAATGGATTTCAAATATTAAGCGTGTTTTTACATGTATCACGTGATCATGAATTGAAAACATTGTAGCGAGCTTGCGATAAAAATATCCCTATACCATTAAAGATGCATTTTAGGCAAATGTGTTACAACAAGATATATTGTGGAACAAAACAAATATCCTGTATCGGATACATCTTAAAGAGAAAAAACAACATCTGAAGGCGTCGAGACTTCCCATTTACAAGACAAATGTAAGGGGTAGATTCGAACGTTGGGAAGATAATCCCTCGGAAAAAATCCCCAAGGGATACTTCGAAGAAATCCTGGGCCGGAAAGAACAATGCTCCCGATTTTACGTTAAATCCCCCCAGAATTACTCCAAGATGTTGATTTAGAATCTCAAATCTTACAAAGGACAATTCATGGCCTACATAATTCACCGAAATGGTCGTTCCACATGTCTTTTGCAGCGAGGAACCGAGTACAAGAGGGATACCCAATGGCCAAAATAAATAAATAAGTACGAAAATAAATATCCGAAATAAAAATATCCGCAAAAACAAACAGACGTTAGAGCGAAATTTATGACAGAACCGCGTTGGTTATCACAAACAGACTTAAAAGTTAGATTTTAGAATGTTTTATTTGGCATTTCTTTTTTTATCGTTTGGCTTTTTTTTTTCGCTCTCGCGCGAGCGTGGCTTTTGATAATGTTTATTGCCATAAAAATAAAGTAAAAGTTTTAAATGAAATAAAGCAAGAATTAGAAGAGTGAAATGAAAATATTTATTCGCTTCTTCCGGTACAAATGTCGGAACTGCTCTCTTTGCATTTTATCTTGCCATGAATTACTTTTATTTATTTACGATTTTTTTAAAGTTTTTTTCATTCCTTCTTTCGGGAGTTCGCTGTTCATTATAATGCAATATGTTTTCAATTTTCTTTTAGATCGTAAAACTTTTAAAAGGTAAGCAAATCCTGAAATATGAGCAAGAAATCATTTAGAAGTATTTATTTGCGCTTTCTCTTTTGACTTTTGTTGGGTATTTTTTTATTGTTGCATTTCCCTTGGAATGGTTTCTTTTATTCATTTTTTCCTTTTATTTTGGGGAACAGTTTCATAAATATATGTTTTTCTCTCCTGTCTTTTTGCATAATTTAAAGGGAAACTAGAAGCAAGAGTGTATATATATTCCATTAGTCAAAAGATAAATAACAGGTTCAAAAGCAGGATATATGTTGGTTTTAGTCGTTTCCGTGCCCATAAAAGTCTGTAACGGGAGGTACTCATATATTATTTGCTATCTTAGAATTTAAGAGAATGTAGGCCATCATCCATCATATCTGTGAATATTCCTGGAAGAGGGTGATATTATTGCTGTTAAAATTTGTCTGTAGAATAAAATTTATGAAGAATTATGAGTAAATAATTCAGGGGTATTTGAATGTTTATTGATGGAGCTTATGTTAATATTTTATTTATCTTTTAAATAATTTCATTATTCTCTCTATTTATTTAAGAAATTGATATAAATATGATTGTGTAGAAAGAGAATTTAAGGGATTTTATTTGATTATTATCTATATAGAAAATAAAAAGCTTTATATTTTATATCATGAACACTTAAATATATTTAAAGGTGCAAATGATGCTTTTCGTTTGTGAATTAATATGTATAAATATTTATTTTTTAAAACGATTAGTTTGTTAATAAGTATTTGAAAAAAATACATAATTTCAGGAAGCATACTAGATGGGGAAAAAAAACGTTTTTGGAAAATTCAGTTTTAAAAAAGAAGTAAAATATTGCTTTAAGAGCTTTAAAAATTATGCTAGTTAAAGCTGGGCATTCATCTCCATTCCATTTGCCCCAAGCCTGGTTTTTTCCCCATCAATTCAAGTCGAAAAATGTGGCACATCATTCACCGAGACTCCAAAATTTATTTTAAGACAAGGTTAGAAGTCACAGAATTCTACCCCACTCCTCTTCCCCTACGCGGGAAATTTCGTGTTTCATTTCTACCCTCGACGCGAGGTCTCAATGTAGGCAGATCCTTTGATGTGCTGCTACCCTCTAATCGGGGCCCGAAATTGGAATCGGCGCATGAAGGGCTGGATTTTGAGTTCGTTTGAATTCCAGCGTTGCTATTTCGCTATGCCAATTTAAATTGGTTTTTAAAACTGACGATTGCTTTTTCCTTCCCGTGTTCCAAAAAATCCATTTTGGAAGAGACGTGAATGGCCTGTTTAATGGACTGATTTAAATGTAATCTTAAAACGTGCTCTTAGCTCTTTTTGTTCTTCGCAATACATTATGGAACATATTCTAATGTTGAATGCTTGCAAAGCTAATTCTTGTTTTATAAGCAGTCAGTTGTGCAAAGGATTGCAATTTACTCTATTTTTCACTGCAAACTAGCAACCTAAAGTACACTTCGTAATACTGAATTCGAAATCTAGAAAATGGTGGTTAGTTCCAGGTTGTATTTCTTCGTCCAAATGTACTCCATGATACGATGAATATTCTCTCGATGTAACGATTTATATTAATGTGAACAATAGATTCAACTCAAAATCAATAAGATAGAACGAAATATTATGTATGTAGTATGGAAGTCTAGCTCCCATGTGAGAAATATGCAGTTTCATGGACAGATGAGAACACAGTTGGTTTGGTGTTTCAGATATTTAATGGAACACTTAGGAGGACGGCACAAAACATAAAAGAAAAGAGATAAAGTAAAGGAATTAAGAGGGCGGTTACTGCCATTTTACAACAAATTAAGATAGTCAATCATCACGGCAGTTCAGGCATCGCGTTTCATCGTTCAATCACACACAATCTGTTCTACGCAAAGGCGGGCTCAGTTCTGTCGCTAGCACAGAGTTGCCAGATCAAAATAAGGCCAAACCTTCTTAAAAATAAGGCCAAAAAAGGCCAATTTGACAAATTGATAGAAAACGTCATTTGCTATTCGAAAAACAGCTATCTTTCATAAAAACGTATCCCAATTGATAGACATATGTTCAATGTTCTATTATTAAACTAAAATTTAAGTGAAAGACATTTAAAACATCCTTGTTCTATTCAGGAGCTATTTCGTTTGACATCTCATTATGTATCATTTGAAATGTGTAATATCAAATATGTTTTTAAAAAAAACAATAGAATGAGCAATTAACAATTGTTCTAAAAGCCATTAACGAATATAAAGCCGAAAATGAATTTAAGGATAAATGAAAATTCTTAAGGCCAAGGGCTTTGAAAAAAGGACAAATTTCCATAATTCGGCCTTAAAAAGGCCAATATGGCAACCCTGCACTAGCAAGAGAAGAGATCCGCAGTGTCACGTGACGTGTTCTCGTAGAGCGTTGCCAATCGTTGGTTCTAAACTATGGCATTCTTGACGGTGTGTGGGCGGAATACCACATGTATCAGACAGAAAACATTTTCTTCCCGCAAATATTAAGTAATATGATCAATTAGGTAAAAGACAACACATACAGCTTTTTAGACGAAAAGTAAAAACTAGAGAGAGAGAAATAAAACTATTGGCACACATTGCCAAGGAATCTACGTATTTTGCAGAACGGAGGAAAGATGATAAATCGCAACTTAATTTCACTCAGTGCATTATTTTGTCACATGCGTATAACCAATTGATAAAACCTTAATTATTACAAACGAAACAAACGTGACGGAAATGTTAGATGCGTAACCAGTGGCGAATCCAGGATTTCGGTCTAGGGAGGGCTGACGTCATAAAATGTTTGTATCGACGTGACCTCATGGGTTATGTAAGTGAAAACCCTTTAACTTTACTCACCTGACAATAACATTCACAAACGGCACTATAATACTTTCGATAATTTAATAAAATCGCAATGAAATAACTAGCCAAAAAATGCTTTAAACCGCGTTAAAGTTACAAGTACGAGTGGAATGACTACAAAAACGGGAAAATGTTCGAGCCTTTGATGCCAGAAAAAAATATTAGAAACGTTTTTTTTTAAAGAGATTAACCACTTAACTGAATAGTTAGTTACCTTTGCTATCTAATAAGATGACCCCTCCTGTTTTGGAAAGGGGCTGTCGTTTTCATTCATCTAAGAAGGCATAGGATACTTAAGATGTTTATGGATCCTACATATTTTTGTGTCAAATTATAAAGCTAATTAATGATTCAATTCTAGTTTATAAGACTAAAATTTCGATAATTCGATGCACGAGTATTCTCGGGCTGTTAAGTTAAGCGGTTAAGAACAAACAGGTGTAGTGATTTGAACAAAAAAATCAAGAATTTTGGTTCAGCTCTAGGAGAGGCTGCAGTCCATAGCACCCCCTGGATTCACCGCTGGGCATAACATCGAACTACAATAAAACTCACCACGTCATCTATTAGCAACCACCAAGCCATTCAGAAACTTTATTACTTCTCCCCTAAATGGACTGATTGATTCAGCCTTCCGATGATGAACAGATTTCTCTTCCGTTTTATATTATTTTATTCTTAGTTTAGTACAAAAATTAAATCTAATTATTGCTTCTCCCTACTTAACTTGAAAGGTGACATCTTATACATAGAGAGAAATCTTTTGGTTTAGGCCAAAAGACCAAATTTTTTGTAGTGTAGAAGAGGGAAGAAAATGTCACTTTGCTTTTCGACATATTCAGTTTTGTTATCTGTCATAAGAGGCTAGTTAAAAGTCCAAGGTATAAATTTTACAGTTCAAGTACTTCTTATTTTCCTTCTGAATTGAGGTTAGATGGCATTATAATCAAATTTTGACGCCCAAACTGCGGTTAAAGGTTTTATTTACAAAATCATGCGATACCATTTTCCATCACATGTACAAACTCTTGCTGTGCAAGAGTCAGCAGATTTTATGAAAAAATAAATACTTCAATTACCACTATGGATTTGTTGCAGGTTTGAAACTTCAACGGACCAACCACTATTCTACATTATAATGAAAGGGATTTTTTTATCGCTCTCATGATAAACTAAATGTGGTGATTTAATTTTTTCTTTTCCTGGAGAAAATTACAGTCACTTGCTGAGAGTTAAATCTCCCGAAAGCATTTGCTTTTAGCACTTTAAAATCCGAAAGAAAAAATATTGCTTTTGCCTCTTCTAGCTGAACTAGCTCTGCCAGGTATTCAGTACTAAAACTATTTTTTATTTGAGCTTAGAAAGTGTTTTTATGTCTTGAAATCTTAAATTCAATTTTCCACTCTTTGCTCTTTAATTTGTCTTGCATGGTTTTCGTCTATTGCTTGTAGGCTGCTTATTTGAATCAGTTTTCAAACTATTTTATTAGAAATGAATCATTGTAGTTAGGAATTATTTTAGTTTGTTTGTAATTAATTATTTTATATTTTTCATGCTTTTTTTAAAAATAAAATATAAATAAAAGAAATTCATCGAATCATAAAATAGAAATTATTCTTTAAGTAACAGTCATATCAGTAGAAAAAACTAGTCTACACATATGATTATTCAAAAATGTCCGTCAAAAAGCCAATGTCCAATAAATGGTAACTAAATAAGCAGATTTTGTAATACTAGCCGACTTTGGTGACCAGCTGGTCGCCTGTCATATTAGTTAAGTTAAAAGTTATGAAAACCACCAATATCTTTCATGTGCACATTATATACATTACATGACAAATCTAAAACAAATATTGTATGTTTTCAAGCATACAATAATGCAAGTAATGTCAGTAAACTATTAAAATACTTAAATAAGCGCGTACTTAACAAACCGTATTGCAAAAAGTTCTCACCTCAGACAAATTACCGCAATTGTGCTCTTGAACATAAATTTCCATAGGCAAATCATGGTGATTGCCTATCTGGCGAAGGTTAAGCCTATTTTCGCGTTCAATTAAACTTTTTGTTTGATGATATTTCTTAAAAGTAAGTAAGCTATTAAAATACTTAAACAAGCGCGTATTTAATTAAGCGCATTGCAAAAAGTTCTCACCTCAGACAAATTACCGCAATTGTGCCCTTGAACATAAATTTCCATAGGCAAATCATGGCGATTGCCTATCTGGTTAAGCCTATTTTCGCGTTCAATTAAACTTTTTGTTTGATGATATTTCTTAAAAGTAAGTAAGCTATTAAAATACTTAAACAAGCGCGTATTTAATTAAGCGCATTTCAAAAAGTGCACACCTCAGACAAATTACCGCAATTGTGCTCTTGAACATAAATTTCCATAGGCAAGTCATGGTGATTGCCTGTCTGGCGACGGTTAAGCCTATTTTCGCGTTCGATTAAACTTTTTGTTTGATGCCTATTTCTACCATCTTTTACATCTTCTTTCCTCTGCTGAATGGAAGTTTCGGTGACCCTAATCCGAGCATTTCTAATAATATTTTGCAGCTCTATTAATTAGCTAAGCGAAGCGATGAATTAAATGCAGTTGTAAAACGTACAATGAAGCAGTCTGAAATAGTTGAAGTAAGCTTTACTGGCTTATATCAGTTTGAAACGTTTGTTCACATAACGGCGGTTTGTTCCTATTTGACTGTTGCCATTCGACAATAAGTAATAAGAACAATTTCTGTGCCACTTACGTTAACGTTTTATATATACAGATTTTGAAAGCCTACCGATATAGTGTGAAAATTTCATAAAAAGAACGCATCTATGACAAGAAAAATGAGCATTCTGAATGAAAGGAGACATGACATCGTTACAAACTAGGCAAGCCCTTAACTGTATCCAATAGTTCACTACGGATAAATGCCACATTCTATATATTTTAATATCTTTTTTTTTGGTAAAACTCCTTTACGCCAAGAAGTTACCTTCAGAGTGTTATAAAACCAGGTTGATCAATAAATAATAATAATAGTTTTTACTCATACAACATCACTGATTACAGGTCGATCTCTAAATAATAATGATGATGATTCGATACTCATACAACATCACTGATTACACGTCTACCACTAAATACTAATAATGGTTTGATACTCATACAACATCACTGACTACAGGTCGATCAATAAATAATAATGTCGATTTGATCCTCTTGCAATGATTACAAGA
>BGPR01045015.1:0-12448 GCA_013235015.1 Araneus ventricosus | reverse complement strand
TGGCTAATATACATCAGAGTAGGATGGCGTAGCACGGTGCGCCACAGCCTTATAATTTTTCTTCTTTTTTTTACATTTTGTGCCACTGAATTGTTAGCAACTCAAAAACTTAATTTGTGTTGACCTTCCTTGCTAGCTCAAACCTCTCTTCATAACAAGATCGGAGCATGTTCTCGTATGTAAAGAGTTTATTCGGTAGAAATCTCTCCAACTGCTGAATATAGGCCACTTAATGGACTTTCTCGTAATTTTCCTGGATGATGACGCATCCATTTCACAAGCGAACCGAATAGAATAGATCAATACTAAACGTTACTGAAAAAGACTAATGCCAAGCGTATACTACTCATAAGCGAATACTACTCATAAGCGAATACTGCTCATAAGCGAATACTGCTCATAAGCGAATACTACTCAAAAGCGAATACTGCTCAAAAGCAAATACTATTCATAAGCGAATACTACCCATTCACTAATGACGACTGATGCCTAGACATAAACATAATAGACAACTAATACAAGATGAAGGCGCGGGTGGGACGTAGGAGGAATAGTCAGTAGATTGAGCGGCATGAACAAACCTGGCAAGGTGTTGCCAGTTGGAGCAATGGTCAGTGAATTCAAATCAAATACGCACACTAATATTAAGCCATTGATGCTATTTCTTTAAAAAAAACCTTTGAAGTTGTTTGATTAACTCCGTGGTCTCATTGTCTATCCTTAAATACTGCTATAAATTTGTTTTAAAAATTGACGAAAATTGTCTAAATATTACAGTTTTTTTGGCACAATCTGAAGATATTCTCTAAATAGACAAATAAATTTTCTTATGTGTAGAAATTTATTGCACTATATCATCAAAAAAATGCGGAAGCAAAACTTTAAAAAAAATTGCTGGAAACAGTGAAATTCTCTTGTTCTTCAAGTATTTAGAAGCTTTGTGCGATCTGTAGCTGTTATCAGATTCGAATAATTCTTTTTTTTATTTAAGTATGCACTAATCGCAACTTTTCCGCTCTATAGCGATTCGGAAATATAAATTTGTATTTTTTCCCTCCACTCTATTATTCACATTCTCGGAGGTATGAGAGATTAATTTATCTGAAAAATAAACAACATTTAAATAATCGTTTCTTTCACTTATTCTGCTGAGAATTTCAATAGCAATTCTTTGCAATTACATGTAATAAATAATTACATTTTTATTTAACAATTTTATTACTCAAGATGTCTCTTTCTTTCAAAGAATGATAATCAGTTATTCTAGTATGTTTATTTGTTTAATATTTAAAGATTAATGTTAAAGAGTTTAAAATATTTTTTCCAGCGGTTTATAAGTGGCTTTCAGTCACGACAGCAGAATATATATTTTTAGTGTACTATTTTCTTTTATCATTTCCCAAAAAAATTGTATTCGAACAGTCCATTTGTAAATTACACAGCAATAATATAGCGTTTGCTCGTTCGTTGAAATAATATTTGAGGAATGTCAAATTCAAGAACAGTAATTTTCAAACCACGGGGAGACATTCGGCTGGATTTCCTTTAAATACTTTTTATCTTACAGTAGGCCTCAAATTGTATTTATTAATGTAGAAATACGGTTGCATGGCAATAATCAAGGCTTGAGCAACCATAATTATTGTTAAAATATTGATCTAGGCCGAAGCCAACATAACTTGTAGAAAATCTTATGGGCACTCTAGGGGAAAATGCACCAAAGATAAAGGAGGAGAAACAGTAGTTAAAAACTAAATTATTTATTATTAAAACATATTATTAGAAAGGTATTTACACAGATAATTATTTACATTTTAGACAAGAGAGATTTAGGGTTTGTTAGTTACTTTAGATATCAACTTAACCTCGTTTAAATATTAGTTACAGCCATCGCCTATTGCCGCTGTGCTAACAGGGAAGAGACCCCCCCGTAGCTGCCTATGCTCACCAATTCTACCGCATGACCGTTCTTCTTGATTTTAAAAAGTCATCTCCCCGTATTAAAACGTTACACTTGGTTTTAACGGAGAAACACCCACGCATCACGTGATTAGCACCGTGAGAAAACGCGTGATCGTTATCTCCCGATATCTTTCCGCTGACACAACAATTATTCAAATGAGCTTGTACGGAAAGCGAAAAAATATTATTAAGAAGAAATTAAACTTACGCTTTTAAGCTAGACGGAAAAAATACAATTCCTACCTCAATAACAGCAACGAAACACAAATTAGGTAATCATATCCAATTATTACTAGTGGATTTGATTATCTCGTTGCTTATTCGTGAGATGGATAAAACTTTTCTTGTAAAATGTTTAATAAGATTATTTTTTACGCAATTGGTTCTGATTTTAAACTTTACGAAATAATTTCACATTGGTTATCAAAAAATTATAATACTTTTGATTAAAATTATGGATACACTACGCTTTCCTCAAACTGATTGAAAGAATACTCGATCTACGAGACAATTCCGAATCTTCCGAGTAAATTCTCTGCTTTTTTCGACATCTAATTTTTTTCAGCTTTTTGATTTCAGTTTTAAAAATTGAAAATTACACAAATGAGAAGATTTATTTGATAAGAAAAGCTCTTCAGATTAATACATACATATTGTAGATTAGATTTTATTCGAAAAACACTTTGCAGAACTCATTCAATCAAGAAATGAGTCTTCATTTTATAGTGCGAAAACGCTGTTTATGTTACTCCGATCTTAAGTGAGATTTCAGTATCGCACAAATAAGAATAATTAATTATCCTATAAGGAGTTTACTTTAAAGGTATAAGAAGTAACTTTTATTTAATGTAATTTCCTACTCTCTCAGACAATTTGAAACAAAAAAAAACTCATGGAGTTTCTTGTTTATTAATTGCTCTCAACATTTCAGATTTAATGAATAAATAGAGACTTAACAAGTGCCGTCGTCTTCATGGAAACAACTTTTCTTTTCTGATAATGTAAAAGAAAACAGTCCTTTCATTACGAAGTCAACTTTAAAATGATTAATTAATGAAGTAAGAGTAGTGTGATGTGTTTGAAAGGAATATCAGAATGAAAGATTAAAGAGAAACCTATCTAAAAGTCTTTCCGTTCTTCATTAATTAACTGTAGGAAAGAAAACCTAAAGTTTAATTTAATCGTTCACAGCTTTTAGTATTTTAGTTTTATAGGCGATCATAATTAGGCTTAGTGTTGGTTTCATGAGTGAATACACAGTTCATCAATCTAAATGGCTATATTATCAGGATTAAATTTACATTTTGAAGAAGCAATATTTATAATTAAAGATATGTACAATTGAAGTAATTCTAGTTCGTCATATGGTAAGGATGGCACTCATTAGCATCGTATATCGTCGTTCAAACCCGTCGTTTCATCCATCTCCTATTCTGGGCAGTGTGATCCTCTGACGTCACTGGCGATGGCAGCACTATCTATAGGTATTCGGCTGGTGGCCCACAGTTTTATTAGCCGCATTTATTTTAAAATAAATTTTGTGAAATCTACCAGTCGTGTAATAATCTAATTTCCTTTCTGAAGTGTTAATATAATGAAATATCATACAGCATTAGTTGCTAAATTTTGTAATAGGTATTTGTATAAATGTTAGAAAATGAAATATTTTATGTATCTCAGTAGTCCTTGGACCTATCAACCTATTCCTTGAGATGTTTTCCGCCTCGTCAATTATAATATTTTTGTAAATGGACCTTTCTATCAATATATGTTTATGCACATTGCATACATCTTGTTTTTACTGTATATTTAATATAAATTTTCGTTTCAAATATTTTAATTTAGTGAAAATTGATGAAATCCCTATATTTTATATAAAGAAACATTTTATCGCTTCTTTAATAGCCTGCAAGTCAATATTATCTCTCTGTATACTTCGTCATGGAAACATTTTTCTATAGTTTACGTTCTGACAATTAAAAGTGAATGAGTTTTTAAATATTTTTCATTTTCATTTTCCTTAGATGCCACTTTTATGTTGAAGGAAACCTATACAGGATAACCACTTATTAATAATCAAGTTTAACGAAGATATAATATTTAACAATCCCCATCTGAAAAGCATGGGAAAATAAAATGCCCTTCCATAGAATGCAAAATATATGTTAGTGAGTAAGAAAAGCTTCACGAGCAAATTGCGTGTTATTTGAAAGAGGCATTATTTTGCCCCTTTCCCTGCTGGGCTAACAGTCGGTTTCGACCTTCTGCAGATCGTGATGTATGACCCATCAAGTACCCATGAAGGATGAATCAATGTGAGCATTGAAAATGATTTTTTTGCTTTCACACTCGAAGAGTTAAATTGAGCAATTGTCGCAGTTGCGAAATGAGGCCCTTGTTAATTACATTTTTTGGAGTAGTTTGCGTGCTTTTGTGGAGGCTGCAGGAAGAAGGAAATTCCACGCGTGACAGGAGCAGTTCTCGTTCAGGAAAAGTACGAATTACGCAACCCAGTGCTAGAATAAGAGGCAATTAATTAGCCTGGTTGGGGGTTTTCTTCTTGGTATTCTGGGCACGTTTTATGAGGTTGTTGCATAAGATGTCAAGTGTTGGCTAGGCTTGTTATCTGATTTGTTTGAACAAGAACTACAGCGTTTAATTAGTGGACTTTTTGGAATAAAGACTTTTGTCTGTCACGCTTTAGAAGCTGAGAGGAAGAATATGGTTTGGAGTGATTTTAAATTGTTTTATTCGTATGAATAGGTTTAGGTTGTTCGAAAGACAATTGATAAATGATTGTTGCTTCTCATAGCAAATATGTTTTGCTTGCGGATAAATGTATTAGAACAAAATAAATTCAGGAATGGCCGAAATGTCTTCAAACAGCTGTAAATTCGATAAAATATGCTTCAGTAGGTTTATAAATGAACTATCAGAATGCATATGGTATAATGCGAAGGAAGTTCCACTTCATGAGTGTATAAAGTATTCAGATAATCAAAATTACAAATAGGTTACACACATAATGAATATCTAAAAAGATAAAAAAGAATGAATATCTATAAAGACAAAAATTAATATAAGCAATTTAATCAGTGTGCGCAAGTGCGGCATCATTCAGGAAAAAAATTGCTTAGTCCTTTGTTCCACAAATGTTATAAGAGGTAAGATTTTAAGCCCTTCTTTTTTTACTTTCTTCAAAAGAATGTCTTTATTCTTCTATTATTTATGTCTTATTATTCTATTATTTCTTCTTTGTGGATAAATGTTTTTCCTTTCCATTACATCCCGGAATATGTTCAGGCCATAAGAGGATATTAAATAATTTCAGACCTTAAAGTCTTTTTCCTCTACAGAAAACCTATTCCATTTTTGAATCTGCATGGATGTCTGGCCTCTGATGAAGTCATTCACCAGATTCTTACTTCTTGTCGTTATCTGCTATTATTTTTTACTCTTCCACATTTATAATTCCCTTTATTAATTATTTTTATTTATTACACACATAATACTATCCCAATTTTATTAAACAAAGACAGGATGTAACAGATAAGTGTCGAGGTTCTTGATTTGGAACCTCGCGTTAACTTCTCGCAATCAGGTATACTTGTAAAATCGCTTATATCTACAGCCTTAATGTATGAAAATCATTCCATAATAACTTAAGATAACACAAGGAATTTCGAAAAAAAATCTGTTTTACAGTAGACTGTATTGATTGAAAAAATCATAGGAATATACATATACTGGCTCAGCAATATCAATATTAACAAATCGCATGCGAAGAAGTTTTCCACTTTTTGGGCATATAAAGGGTAAGTATATTTATGACTCATAATTGAGCACGAAACTACAGCTATCGCCTTCGTCTATCCCACATTTGAGATAGCACTTTGACGTTTTCAAATATTTTTTTTCTTTCTGTGATAACAGCTTCTCGCCTAATGTTTTATAGAGAGATCTTAAAATTAATTCGTTTAAACACAATACTTGTATTTTTTTTTAAAGTAAAATTTGTACAAATTCATATAAAACATTGCAGGAAATTAAGAAAAATCATTGAAAAATAAATATGCAGGGGAAAGTAGGATAGGACGACGAAGAGTGTCAGCTTACGAATTGAATTTTTCTCGAAAATTTCTTAGATGATGCCCCGCTTCTGCATCATCAGAGACCTATAGCGACCAGCTATCCGTGTCATACTAAAAGATTACACCCCTTTATTAGTGTGATTCACAGTGCTCGGTAATGTGTTTTTGAGTTGTTCCTACGCAACTTTTGGTTGCTGCTTTGTAAGAGATAGCGTTCACGGAGTAAATATTTTTGATTTTTACATGTGATATTCGTAAAGAGTTAATCAAAAGTTTTCAATGCTGTATTATTTTAATTTTCTGATGAGCTGACATCCTTCATTGCTTTTTTTAAAATTAAAAGGCGAAGTCGGGTAAGATGCCGAATTAGGTGTAGGGTAAGATGGCGAACCCCTCCGCGTTAATTTATGAGCACGTCGTGCTACCTGACTGCCACTTGCGCTTCCTGCAATTCATTGGCACTCCTGTGAAAAATGAGCATCTCATTAAAAAAGGAGAGAGAGGAAAATAAGATAAACGAAAACTGTGACAATTGAAGAAGGCTGACTAAAAGCAACAAACCTGCTGAAAATTCTACAAAAAATAAGAAAATAGCTAAGCGACACCTCGACTTCTAATGACCTGAATCTGAAGATTCAATTCATTCATTTGAATTTCCTTGAGTTGAGGCTGATGACAATCTGGACCCAGATGACCTCGATAACGAAGAATGCATCATTTGCAGTGAGGAAGGAAAAACGGAATTGTGATTCCAATGTTTTATGTGCAAGCTCTGGCCCCATTTCACCTGTACTGACTGTGACAAAGTCCAAGTCCATGGCGATGCGATTTTCGGAATTGATTTCATTTGTTAAGGTTTGAATCTCAAATTTCGAATAATAATATGTCATTTGTTTTGTGCTGTTACTGTAGTACGATTATGTTTGTTCTCTGTTACGTGAAATTTGTTCAAATGATCAAGATGCGATCTCAACAATTTTAAATAATTGTTTGGATAGCATATGGATTTTGAATTAAATTGTTATCTCAGTTCCTCATCTTACCCGCTCAGTCGGAGGCTCAAATTTGAAGATAAAAATTAAAAAAATATACCTTTAAAATAAGGAGTTGAAGAAGATTTTGCCGAAAGAATAATCCTTCTGCAAAGAATATTGAAGTCAGGAAAAATCCCAAATCTTAGGGTCGCCATCTTACCCGACTTTCTCCTATTTATGTTTTAATTAAATGTAATTACATTTCAGATTAAATAATTCAGATTAATTTCGGATTAAATATCTCGATTAAAGCTTTCTTGCTTGAAGCCAAATCATAAATGTGTTATTTACGAATAAATTATCAGTTTATTAGTGATTAATTTTTAAAAATCAAAAATCTAAGTGACTAAAAAAGATTCATTCTAGGGGAGAATAGACTGAGTTTCTTTGCTTCTGTTTTACATCATAAATTGCTTTGAAAAATTCTATCCTTAGCTCAAAGAGCCTTAAAAGTATATTTATTCATTAAACCACAAAGGAGCGTTTCCTTACCTAAGTACTTGAAAAGATATCTAAATATATATTTCATTCAAAGCAGTAATTTATAACCCTCACTACAAAATCTTTGAAGAAACCTTAAGTACGAAAGATGTAGCACAAGATTCCCTGTTTGTACTTAATATTTTTTTCTCTGAAATATATTTGGGTAAGTGAAGATTATTTGAACACACTTTACATCCTATACACTATTTCTTGATAAATGGCACAAGTAGTATAAATGCATCTTAAAAAATAATGGTAACTGTCAGATGGAACATCAACTTTTCAAAGAAAGGATGATAGTTTATTTTAACAGCTTAAAAAAGTAGTGTTTTACACAATGTCCCACAAAGGAATTTCATCTTATTCCAAAATTTCCATTAAAGAGGAAGATTTGTCTACTATAGCAATCCATCAGCATTAAGTACCTTCATTTTAAATCTCTATTTCGAAATCAAACCCTCCATAATTTGGAAATTTGTAACAATCACAAAAACTGTTATCTATATGGCTACAAGACAAAATTATGATATATTTTATTCGGAAGAACATTTTGACCATTTAGAATAACAATCTGTGTAGCCTTTTGAACAAAATGTAATTATTGAAATAGCAAAAATGAATCTAAAATTTCAGTTGATAGCTGAGCAGCCTCTATTCGCATAATTATATCAAAAGACGCCTTGATACATATATTTTTCAACACGATGGCAAACTGTATCAATCAGAGCCAACACCTTTCAAGAGCATGAAAAATGTGAAATGAAATTCTTTACTTCTTCTTGAAGTGTAATTGCTTGGGTGAAGATTATTCAAACAAATTTTCTAGTCTAGTTGTTTTAAAACGATTGCTGGAAAATTAAATGAGTCGTACAAATTAATATTATAAATAACCTGTCATATTAAATATTGTGTTATGCATTTAAAAAAGCCGAAACTGTCATTATTTTTATTAATTATACATTATTTCTGTTAAGTGCAATAAAAATATTAATTTTAGTATGTTTGTAAATCTGAAAGATCAGAAAAAAACTATGACTTTGTGTTTTGTAATTAATCAAAAATAAATTTATAATGAATAAAAAGCAAATAAAAGTGGAAGATAATGCAGAAAATTCCTTTGGTTTTGAGAAATCAATACAGAGGCTGTTCGTACATTTTCAGACGATTTTGTTTCGCTGTAAGAAAAATTCGTCTGCGTGGAAAAATTTATTCTCATAACAGTTATACTTCTGAAACTATAACTTATCTCCTACCTAAGGTTTTGCTTACGTTCAAAATGGGGCTTTTAAAGAAGAGATGGATGGAAACCTGTGTTTTTCCTCTTGCCAAACAGAGCTTATATTTGTTATTCAAAGACGCTGTGAAAGCAATGGACTTTCGATATCTTAAGTCGTGACAGATAGTATTGTTAATAAGAAAGGAAAAATCGTCAAAGTCTGTCTTCAAGCGGAAAAATTGTTCCAAATGCGCATCCAAGGAAAACACGCAGTTCTTCGAATATCGCAAAGGCGATCTCTTTAATGTTAAAAGAAAATCCTCCAATCAAAAGTTTGTTGCAAAATCATTCAAATGTTCAGCATCAACTGCAAACAAAATTATTAGCACTGATTTGAATCGTAAGAAAGCCCCCCAAGAAATACAACGATCATCGTCTTCATCCACGCCATATAGCTGAACACGGTACACGGACCAATTGAATGATAGTCTTTCGATGCTAATACGGAAACTGAGAATGATGGGTAACACCGCCTCGGACAAACGCATCTCGCAGATGGTGCTCTCCATCAAAGGAGTGGAGTAACTCAAACCCACTCTATCACTATACCCACTAGGGAAGAGAGATTCCTTTTTACTTATCCGGTGATTTCCCATCCACTTATTCGTGGTTGCCCATGATCGGACTATTTACTTGTAAAGTTGAGATATACAAGGTGTCCCAAGAGATCGCTTACAAACTCCGAATTATAGAGAAGCAAGTGATTTTACAACAGAACTTGGGATCGCAAATGTAAGGGGTGACTGCTACAGGTGACTCTTTTCTAAGGGATTTAGTAGAGGAAACAAGGCCTTCTTAACAAATTTGAGTGGCCATGGCTAGAGATAAATGAAGCTCCATCAGAGTCGTAACTAGGAATTTGAACGCCTGTGGCCTAAGAAAATTCCTACCTACTAAAATATTTGAAAAGAAAAAAAAGAGAAAAGTCACCTATTCTCCGATTAATGTCTTATAGTTTGACAAATTGGAAATTTTTCATATTTAAAATTGTATCTAAATAGTTTTCTTCGATTCAAAAGTAAAGTAAAATATGTATATGTAAGTAATATGTAATAAGTATGTATATGTAAGTAATATGTAATAAGTATGTATATGTAAGCGCCTTTGGATCATTGTGGCCACTGAGCTACAGACCAATTAGCCCATTATATAAGACGACCCTCAGAGGAAAAGGGTAGACCAGACAAAGTGTAGAACACAGGTTTAATTGAGAGACAAATAGAAATTTGCAAACTCACAACAACAAAAGAAAAGGACGTACCAGATGGGATACATAATGCAGACTGAGTGAAATCCTCATCGATAATTATAAAACAACCCAAGCATGAATATCAATATTACAAGTTTCACGCACTATGACAGGTAAAATGACAAGTAGGTCGCAGTATCAACAACTGATATTTAGAGTACTTAAAATAAGTGCTCAAAGGGCTTGCCACGAGAAGTTACATACGCTTCGAGCGTTGTTAGTCATGCAATTGCGTTGTAGTACTAGTGTAAATTCCCATCCCATTGAGCTTACGTTGCATACTTTATCTGGTGTATTCTTTTATTTTATTTAATTCATCGACAAAGAGCCCTTGTAGTTGACGCGTTTGGCATTTGCGATCCAAGTTCTAAAATCACTTATTTCTGTATGCATGACCTATCCTTAAAATTTTTAAACGAACTTTTGGGCATCCATTATTCATAATAATGTTAAGTTGCTCTTTAGTTTAAATTTTTCTAATTATTTTTCCAATTTTCCTGCATCGAAAGTATACATATTTGTTCATAATAATGTTTCAAATATCTTTGAATTGAAAATGAATTGCGCAATTTCAACATCATTCCATCATGAAGTTGAATTTTGAAGTAGTTAAATAATGCATCATCTTGCGTAGGTGTGCACAAATTTGCATATTTAAAACTCTTCATCGTATTTCCAATATGGGAGTGATGCTAGTTTAGTAATTTATGCTATTACTCCTAACTTCAAAAGTAAACAATGTAATATATTGAACTTAATGTTTGCTCCCCAATTACACTACATGAATTTCAGAAAACTCTTGAAATTTGCGTTTTAGATTGAAGATGTGGGCGTTGGAAATATATGGAACTTAGCCAAAGGGTATTCTTTGCATATTCCAAAGTGTTTGGTCAATAACTTATTTGAAATAATTGGGATGGTTTAATTTACAGCCACTGCCTATTTTTGTCTGACCTTCTGATTACTCAAAATTTCGGGAAGCTGCTTGAAACTAAACAATCAAATCTTATACTTTATATTACGCATATTGTGTTTAACTTGATGAGCTGATTTTAGCGAGTCAAATAGATTTTTTCACAAAAACAATTATTTATAAGCATAGTGTAAATTCTTTTAAAAAATAAATTAATTTTGAGTTTGAAAAATAAGAAAACTTTGAAAGAAAAGATTAATTTCTTCAATTTAATATAGTTTTTATAATGGCCTTACTTGAGAAATGACTTTTCCCTTTATAGCATATTGTTTGTTATTTTTTACATTTTCACAAACATATTAAGTTCTCTTTCCTCATATAACCTATCGTAATTTTCGGTATATTCGAAGAATATTGTGATAAAAGTAGGATAGTGTTATTATTCACACTCATTCTTATTTTCATTAATTTCGAGATAAAATTGGTTAGGTTTATTAGGTAGTAATTATTAGGAAGAACTTGAAATATCAATTTATTTTGAATATTCATCTCGATGTATTAAGAAAAATAGCTGGCAGATACTTGATAGTTTAATATTCTAATAATCACTTTATAGAAATAATAAAGATCTATTGATCTTTATCATCGATATTTATCATAGTCCAAAAGGGTGAATTAGCCGATAGCTGATTGGAATCAATTTAATCGGAAGCTATTATATCGAATATTTAAAATGTGTTAGCTGTATGGCTTTTCTTTCTTTTCATTAATTTTATAGGCCAATAATAAATTTACGTTAAATATTGATTGGAACTACTGCAAATGAAAGGAGTTTCTAAATGCTCGATTAATTTCCTTTTTAATAGTGACTTTATCGAAATCATATGGATCAATTATCGGATTCCAAGAAAGTTGCTTAGTCTATTGCAAACTGTTCGAAAGCCATTATAAAGTTCTTCAAATGAAATTTACTAAATGAATATTGTAATAACAATAGATTGGTTACCTGTATAAGTTTTCTTTCTTTTTTTTCTTTTATTTATTACTTTCAAAAGTCGTTAATAATTTTGCATATATTTCATTGCAATAATTCCATCCAATAATGCAGAAAAAAGGAAGTAATGACTACCCAGTGAGTTTACTGTATCGAAATCATATCATTGATCAATATATCAAATTCCAAAACGGTTGTTTAATCCATTGCAACCTCATCGGAAACGATTTTAAAGGTCATTCAATTGAAGTCCAATAAAGCGATAATTACTCATATAACACTGACTTTGCCGGGGGGACTATCCAATTGCGCAAGTTTACATAATGCAAATGCAGGCATGTGCAAGTAATTAAACATATAGATTTAAAGTTAACTCTTTGTGTCTTATTAATAATGTTACCTAAAAAAGTTTTTCGTTAATATAGGGTGTCCAGCGAATAAGACCC
>BGPR01045014.1:0-12449 GCA_013235015.1 Araneus ventricosus | reverse complement strand
ATCATAGGACGAGTATGCATATTACAGTTGCTTATTTCTTAATCAGACTATGTTTCAACCAAGATATATGCTGAGAAATAACCTAAAATCTTTTCTCTAGACTTTCACTTTCATTTTATAAAATTTTTATTGTTGTCCCCAGGAACTGATTAAGCACTATGGACAAGTAATTAACAGTATTACAAGCGATGAAAATCGGTACGTTTTATTAATTCCTAACAAAACTAACAAACTGAAAAGCATTTCTTGTAATTGCCATTAGAGTTTGCGCGTCTTATTTTTCAGTTCATCCTAGCCTTTTGAATTAGGTGGCTTGAAGAAACTAATGTTGCATAAGTAATTACGATGCATATGTTTTCTGAATCACAAATAGGTATTTTGATTCTGCTCTTGAAGGATTTGTTTATAAAGATCGAAATGAAATCTTCAGCTCATAGTTGACAATATACGGCCAGAAAACTGGTTAGCCATGGCCTTGTTTAAAAATTTGCACCTGTTTCGTTTCCGAAAGGCAATAAAGCGGTGCGCTCTATTTCAATTACATTATAGTTTTATTTTTTGCACAAATTTTCTAAGATGATTAAAATTTTAGGAAATAGCTCAGAAAAACTGTGTATTTTGAAATTCGAAAGTTATATCAATCCTCAATGCATTAGAAAATAGTTTAAAAAAACTGTGTATTTTGGAATTCGAAAGTCCATCCTCAATGAATAAACTTTGAAACATCACTTGACCTCGATTTAACTGATTATATTCTCCTTTCATAAATATTTGCTAACGAACAAATAAAGATATTTTAAAATATAAGTAATTTTTAAAAATGACCATTAATAAAAATAAGTAGTTTTTAAAAAGGCCGGATGTGTAACAATTGAACTGTAAAAAATCATTATATTGTGAAATGAGTAACGAAAGCATGAATAAAGTTAGATTAATTACTTTTTTACAGTAATTAATAATTAATCTTGACTAGATTAATCGATTATTAAATTAGCAGAATAATTAATTTTGAAACAGTAATTTTTTCAATTATCAAAGTCGCATGAATTCAGAAATACACTCAATGAAGCTATTTCATGCTCATGTGACATATAATATCAAATGCGAGGAACCAATTTCATTTCTAAATTCCTTGCGCCTCTTATACGAGAAAAAAAGACATGAATATCAGAATACGCTCAGTTAGATGCTGATAACATGTGCAATGGCGTTCACCACGTAACATAGCGACATAAGCAAACATCAGTGGCTTAAATAAACCAACAAAGACAAAGATTTTTGACGTAGACTTACGCCTCTCCATAGTGGTCTAATGGTGTGTCGGGGAAAAAATGATGACGCTTTTCGCGCTAAAAAACGCTTATAGCTCCGCAACCAAATAACATAGATAGTTGGTTTTAATTTCATTTAACAGAGACAGTTACGCATTGAAGATTGCACAAAGAATTTTAGAATTTGGAATTACGGTTTAGTCACAGTAGGCTGCAAAGTTGGTGAAAATCACGAAACGTTTTGATGACGTCACAGCGACCGATGCGCGCGCACGCAGACTAAGGCAATTCATTCATCGATCGCGCGAAATATTATTCAAGAATTGTTGAATTACGTCAAATTTCGTGCTAAAGTTAAACGCTTATAGCTCCGCAACCAAATAGCATAGAGAGTTGGTTTTAGGTTCATTGAACAGAGAAAAGTAGACATTGAAGACTGCAAAAATAAGTTTAGAATTTGTAATTACGGTTTAGTCACAGTCGATTTTCAATGTTTGTGAAACTAACTAAGAATTTTACATAGATAGAGTCACATAGTCACACTAAACTAATAGTCACTATAGATTATAGAGTTAATAGTCACATACAGCTACTTTAGTCACAGAAAGTCACAATAGAGTAAAGTAAGTAAGTCTATGCCTCTCAATTCCAGCGGCCGTTTCGCAGAGACAGCCTCCCGTCGATTTATTTTTCATGTTCTGTGATAAATGATTTCTTTGAAAAAAGTTCATGTTCGAAATTAGGCCCAAAATCTATAACATCATGAGGATAATTCAAAGATTCCACTGTCATGTAGGAAAAAAATGGAGTTAAAAGAGCTTCATATTACTGAATTTCTTAGTTACTTTTCGATCAGGGCTATAGAGAGATCGAAACTTCAATAAGCTTTGTTCTAACTTAAACTTATCAGAGTTACTCAACAGAGTAATCTTTAAGCTATCGAAGCTTCAATAATTCAATCATTATTTCTGATTCACATATAGCTGGCATTTTTAACCCTTTCATATAAAAGATAAGTCAATCGCTCTTTCGAACTGAAGTTAAAAAAGTATCTACTCATGTCGGAAACTAATAAATTAATCGCTGCGTCGTAAAATACCCGTAAATACCCTAGAAAACTTGATTTTTGGTTGTTCTTGTTGTTTGATGTGGGATGTGTAAGATGAGGAATGGCATGGCTATTGAGATGACTGCGAATTTAAATTTTTATTTTAAAATTAAATTTAAAAAATATTTTCAAAGAGAAATAACAATAAAAGTAGATTAAAATATTGGACTTGCATCTCTTATGTTCCTCACAATCATTACCTCTAATACGTACTACAGTTATAAAATGGGTTGTGCAACAATGATAATGATATTAATTTCAGCATTTTTATAAATGAATCTAAAAGTGTGGGATAAAATTTTAAAATGAATAATTTTATATAATACATCTAGCTTGTTATTTTTAATGTACTTCTTGGCATGCAATTACTTTAAACATGCAATATTTATTTCTTCTATTTGTAAATGAAATTAAATTAGCGCATCTGAAAAGATATTTTCTACAAAAATTAATATTTAGATAATTTTATTCATTTGCTGGCTTCTTTTTGATCAGAGATGTTTAATAGATGGGTGATTTCGCATTTGATCGGAATAATAATTTAATACCAATGATCAAATAATTTTTAAAATGAATTATGATTAATTTCACTGCATTTTTTTACTGTACAGTAACAGTGTGTGTGTGTGTGTGTGTGTGTGTGTGTGAATTTGAGCGTGAAGGACAGAAATTTTTATGCTTAACGCATACACATCCAAGGCTGTTCCTTTGAACATTAAAACTGCTTTCTTAACTTTAGTCCCCATTTAAAGAAATATTATTTTTACCAGCTTGATTTCGAAAATAAAGCGTTCTAAATTTAAGGATCTTATCAGAACGAGGCAGTAGGTGATAATTCAAAAACAGATCTTTAAATGTAATTGAATCAATTCACACGAAATAGCACTCATATGACGACAGTAACTGCGCATGTCACTTAAAGTCTAACTGCATATTGTCTTAAGCCTTTTCTCCTTCGAAATGTGCTTTTGGCACCAAAATTAAGTTTTCAAAGGCATTTAATGTGTTTCACGTGAACACGAAATGACTCCATCACATTCCACATAAAATCAACGGGAATGGTGTCCTCTCGACTTTCTCGTATACTTACTTTCACAATGCGGTGTATTTAGTGCTCAGATTAGAAGTAAAGGGAAGTGAACAGAGTATGCATTTTGGGATCTTCCCTTTGACAGAATGAATCCAAAATTTGCAATAGTAGTCTCGAGGCCGCATGCTAAATTTTATTTAAATAATTCGTTGCATTTTTGAGTTATTACGGCCGACCACCAGTCAACTTTTTCATAGAATTAGTCCACAATTCGATTCAGTTTTTAAAATTCTGATGACAAAATTGTTTGTAAAATTTCATATGTCTAACTTGTTCCAGTAATGAGTTATCGAGTTTACGGATATACATAATTACATTTTTTTTTAACTTGGGGAGGTCTACAACATTGTAAATTCATAAAAATCTCGATATCGAATTGACAGTTCCGATACTTGATCTTTTTACACTTCGTTTTTCAAAAGAAGAAAAAATCTGATTAAAAATAATTGGAGGAAAAATTCTTGAACTAGGAAATGTTGTGCTATAAACACAAAGGCTTTTAAATTTGATTTCTAATTTAAAAAAAAAATGTGAAAAAGTGCCTGCTTATAGCAGGTAAAAAAATCTTCTAGTATTCTGAGTGAAATATTGTACTAAAGACAAATAAAAACAAATTACGGTTTAAATTAATTTAGTACTAATAAATGCTTTCAAAGCAAGCTGACCCGGAATTCAGAATTTACTATTCACAAAATATTCATTTTTCGGAAACTTCTCTGGGAATTTTCTCATCAAAGAAATTCAAAGGCTACATTGAAATAAACAAATTACCCGGATAAAAAACTGCTTTGACCAAATTAACTTTTCGATGCGCTCCTCCTCACAGAAAGTCAAAAGTCGCAGGCATGACTTAAAACTGTTCAACGGTGAATGCATAGTAGATATTTCCGTAGATAGCTGCAATGCAAAATGCGGCAAACCGCAATGGACGCGTTCACGAAAAGGAAGCGTTGAAAAAGAATTGTTGAAAGAATTGTGTATTTAAAGGATTTAGGACAGAGTTATATTCCGTTCACGAATGAATTGTCTGTGGTAACATACTTTCCTGCATTCGGAGAAAATTCCGTTTTACTTTTAATTCTCGATTTCTGAAACTTGTTTTACTAGTGAAAATGATTCGGAATGCGTTCGGCGTGAATTTAAATGAGGTGAAAGAAAGGAGTGAAGATCAGATAGTAGTAATAAAAGGGCAAAAAGTTAGAAACTTTGCGCAGCAACTAACAGAGTGAAGCAAACTGTAAAACTCTTTCCCAGAGATAGCATACCATGCATATCTAAACATTTATTGTGTAATTTTGTTTCGTTTGTTTCTGATATCATATGGCGGAACATGTTTAAACTGTCGGTGTCAGTAACCTATGTTGTATAATTATTCTTAATGAATCCTAAATATGTAGTCATTGCGTAACTTTAAAACAGACGGTAACATATAAGCGTAAATCAATGATAAATGACGCAAACATTAAGTGACATAAAATATGGTTAGAACCAAAATAACACACTTCAATGATAGTGTTGTAAAACTTATTTTTATATATAAAGATGCTTCAATGTCCTTGCAGCATGTGAAAGACTCGCACTGTGCTAGCATTTACACAACTTAATTAAAGCTATTTGAAATACGTTATATACAGTAGAACCTCTATTATCTGGGCCGTTATCAATCGAGTTCTCTGTTAATCGAGCCAGTGCCAGAAAATTGAAAGGTGTTTTTCATTTTTCAATAAATTCAACAAATTTTTCAGAAAAGGATGTTGCCAAAGGAGATGATTTTTACGATGAGAATGCATTCAAAATGTCGCTATCGGGAGGTGATCTTTTATAACTCATGAAGATATTTAGGGAAAAAAATAAAAACACAGTTCCATATTCTTAAGCACTTCAATAGTGATATGTACGAATTCCACGGATTTTCATGAAAAAAAAAAAAATGGCACGTTAAATGTGTCGGAAAGTTTCACGTTTTTGAGCGGTGAAAAATATTATTTTGAGAAATCCTAAAAAAATAATCATTCGAAACATGCAAAAGAAATAGCAGAAATAAGTAAAATTAGAAATCAAAACTGTTTCAAAAATGCATGTAAGAAGTTTGAAAACTAATAAAAGAGCTTGCTGAGATGTTAATATGTTACAGTGCTTGCGCATTTATTTTTATAAGCAATTAAACCAGATAATTAACAATTTTGGAAAAAGAAAAGTCATGATATAAAATTAAATCTGCATTAATCGATTTTCCGATTATCCGAGGTGATTACGCCCCCCAACACCTTGGATAATCGGGGTTCTGCTATGGATTTCTTAATTAGATTATGTAAAGTTTCAAATATTTCACTTCTTTTAGTTTGTATATTTAAATTGAATGTTAGTTCAAGGACACTAAACTTTGCTCATCACAAACAATAAAAGGGTAAAACGAGTAAAAATTCAAAAAATTATGCTATTTTAAGGCAATAATACTGAATTTGATAGCTCTTTTAAATTGTGTACAGCTAAATAAACTTTTCATCGATCGATGTCAACAGATGAATTTAAAGAGTTCACATTAGAAATAACTGATTTTAAAATAGGATTTATGTCAATATTAAATGATGTAATTTTATAAAAATCAAATATTTAAAAGTTTAGTTAAAAGGTAATCGACTCACAACTTAAGCTATCGACTAAGAAAATAAAATACTTATTTAGGTCTAATACAAAATTGTACCTATACTTCAATTACGATAATGTTATTAATTCTTGAAAATTATTGATAAATATGCAGCAAATGTTAAACAACTAAGTTTAATGATGTGTAGCACTCGAAACCATACACATCTTCCAATAAGAGAATTGAATACTATCTTCGTCGGAAATAACAGCGAGAGTTGTTACACCTATTTATCTCCGTGTGCGATGATGCAGATAATGTATAAGGATTTTTGACAAATCGGATTAATAATAATTAAAGATTCGTAGGGAAAATAACCTTATATGGTTTTTCAAACAATTAGAACTTGGCTAATCTTTAGATTTAGACACTAGAATATCTTAAAATCGGATATAGGTATAAACAATAGACATTCTTTATTAAATATTCATGAGAACAAAAAATAGTATTTAAGAATTTTTCCCACCCTAAATGAAGATTATTTCTACCCGTAACTATTAACAATAAAATACCATTGTCTCTTCCACTTCCTTATGGGAGGAAGCAGCTATTGTTTAATTCCCAACAGAATCAAGACAAACATCAGAGTACATCAAAGACAAAAATGTCACTATGTTAGATCTACAAGGGAACCGACTGGGGAAGAAGGATTCTAAAACTAAAAAAAGTAATAATAAATGAGAAACCCAATTCTTTTACGAATTCATAAATTCTGCCGACAAGCAGCTTGTTCCTGCACATAACTGTAACTGCCCACGTACAAAAGAGCCTTGTATTGTTGTGGTTGACCCCAGAACTGGTCTTTTGTGACATTCGAGTTCAAATCGCAATAGATTAACAGCTTTCCTTTTTTATTTCTGGGTGTGCCGTAAATTTGCGATGTGAAAGACATTTTTGCCGTTGAATGGTACATTCTGCGGAAGGTGGAGGCAATTTTAGGTAATTCAGGGCAAAAGAATTATTTATTCTTTTGCGATTATTACCTGGTTTATTTAGATGAGATGAAATTGCTTTGTTGGTTTTCTCAAGAGGTAGGACAGGGGAAATATCCTGTTGGTGACCTGTGTTGTCTAGTTTCGATTTTTTTAAGAAGTAATTCTACCTATCAAAACAAGATTTGTTTGGTTATAAGAAATCGAAAGATGGTAATTCATTGGGCGTAAATGTGGTTTCCATTATTTTGAAAACGAGTAATGGGAATTTTATTAATGCATTTGATTTCTTTCATGTTTCTTTGATTTCGTTAATGGAAAATTCTTCGATGTTATTGAATAAAGCTTTTTTTAGTTAAGTAGAAATCGGCACTTAAATTGGTTATGAAAATATAAAACAATGAAACTGTGGATTAACAAGGATAATTGGATATTAAATGAAAATAAATGGCTTAGAAAGAAGAAAATGTTGCATTGGAAGACATTTAGAAAGTATTAAATAGAACTGTAGTTATGCTTGTTAAAGATGAGGTACCGCTTTTTTCTATTTGAAAAAAAAAATAGCCGAGTTATCCAGTTGTCAACAATTTACAATAAATTAGAAGTTATGCTTAAAGACTGCGTTGGTGCGTATTTGATTTAATAAGAAATTTCATGCAAAATCATCTGAGTTGACGAGTAAAAGTCGCCACAGAAATGTTTAAATCAAAAGAGAAATCGGTATCAAAAGGAAAAAAATATGTTCTGACAATTTATCAAATTATGCATGTTATCACATTCATAAACCTATTGGATGTTAACAAAAATAAGAATGGTTATGAAACGAATTTTTAACATATTTTATTACCAATTAATAAAAATTTATAGAATGCTTCATTATTCACATGTACAGTAGACTCTCTCTAATCCGATACTCGCAGTGGTGGCTCGTTAGCTCAGAAACAAGCAATGCTGCAAAAGTTGTATAGAGCTAAGTTGTAGTTAATTTTGTGCTGATTATTTTGGTACATAATGATGATACACTAAAAATTGATAGTTTTTGAGTTATAAGCAAGAAACTAGGTGGAAAAAATTCATGGTTTTGTGGCTATAACTAAAATTCCAACAAAAATTACTGGTGACAAACCTCAGATTCATAATCAGCACCCGAAAAAGCATAAAGAAGCAAACAATTACAACTCCTTCAGAATTGGATTTAAAAAAACTACTTAACGACTGAACTACCGAGAAAAAGCGAAAAAAAAGCCAAATGAGGAAGTCACGCCAAGCGAGAGCTGGAAAATATGAAGCTCAAATGAATGCAATTTCAAGCGGAGAAAGGGTTGCTTTTCTCACGCTTCGCGTTGCTCCTTGCGTTAATTTCGGACCCATGGGAGGGGCACATCTTTCTGCAGCTCTGATCTATATCTCTCTTAATTCTTGATCGATTTTCCGTCTTCCTTTTACGTTTTTTATTACCTTTTTGCCGTTTTCGTTAATCACTGAATTCTCAAAGTGGAAAAGTAAGTTAATTAGAATAAAAACGAAAATAAAATCTTTTAAAATAATTTCAGGGGGTCTGCAGATCTTATGGACGAGCCGTCACTGGATACTCGTTACTCCGACACTCCCACTAGTCCGACGCACCTGTTGGAACATGTTACTTGGTGATGAGTTATTCTTTCCTGTTAACCGCTTAACTTAACAGCCCGAGAATACTCGTGCATCGAATTATCGCATTTTTGGTCTTAAAACTAAAATTTAATCATTAATTATCTTTATAATTTTACACAAAAATTACCTAGAATCCATAAACATCTCAAGTATTATACGCCTTCTGAGATGAATAAAAACGACAACTGCTTTCCACAACAGAAGGGAACATCTTATTAGATAGCAAGGAAAATTATTAAGTTAAGTGGTTAAAACCTGTGAAACCTTCCCTTTTTCAGAGCATGATTTTTCTATTGACCCTCTACAAACCGGACACACTCTATAATCCGACAGGTGTCCGGTCCCATATGTGTCGGATTAGAGAAAGTCTACTGTATGAGGTTTTTTCAACTGAAAACACCAAGCATTCGGCCTTTTTGTATTGAAAAAGGTAAACGTGATCTAATAAAAGGTGAAAGGAATTGGTAGTAAATGGTGACAATTCCTGATCACGTGATTCACATCAAATTCACCGATATAGTTCAAATTTGGTATCCATTGCGCATCTCGCAGGCGGAAACGGATGTGACGTCACAACACAGCTTGAGACAACGTCCAGTTCAATGTTAGATAACATGCGCAGTCACGCTTGTCTTGTGACTATGGCGTCATGTGATTTGATCCTGAAAGTCAAAAATACAGCAAGGCCGAAATTTTTAAATGAATGAATAAAATCTGAAAACGAAATTAAATAATAAATCTATTGAAAGAAATTATTTGCGATAAAATAAATGTAATTCCCAAATGTTTAGGATTCTGATGAACAGTCAACGATTTTTGAATTTCGCTCAAAGCATAATTTTCTACCTAGCGCGATTTACAGTGATTAATAAATGTTTCCTGAATTCTTTCTTTCTGTCTGTTTTTTTTTTCTTTCATGAAGAAAAATGGAAAAATGTAATTGAGTTATTTTCCAGTGAAATAAGTTTAGACTTAAAAAAATAGAAAAACAATGGGAAATATATAATTGCACTTCAATTTAGATAGTATGCACTTGGTACATGGAACTTTAATTCGGATACTTTGCACTATAATTCGAATTCTTTGCACTATAATTCGAATTCTTTGCACTATAATTCGTTATACTTTGCACTATATTTCGAATACTTGGCACTATAATTCGGATACTTTGCACTATAATTCGAATACTTTGCTCTCAAAATCAATTTTTATTGCATAGTTTCAAAAATTTTAAATTGGGCAGATTGCTAACTAAAAATAGGAAATAAAAAAATATAAATATTATAAAAAAAGTTTATTACAAAAATGAAAAGGTTAAAAAAATGTATACATCACGAGTGAAAGTTACTTTTGGCACAAAGTAAAAGAACATAATTCAGAATAAAGAAATTATAAAAAAAATAATACAATACTAAACAATACTAACTATGTCATCGGAGCATAAATGAAGACATTCAATATCTTTTTCTTCATCTTTGTCTGTAATGCCACGTAGTTTGCCATTAATATTTTTTACTACATGAAAATAGCACGTCAATTGTCGGAAGGGAAGGTCAAAAACATTTCTGAAGCTATTAGTTATTACACTGTTGGTATCAGTCAATAAAATTTTCAAATTCCACTCAGTTTCATTCATTTTATAGAATGAGTCTTTCACACAATTAAATCGTTCTCCCGCTGGTAGGGTACGGAAGTTTAGATAAGGGGTGCCAGCTCAGGTGTCGTCTTCATAATCAGACCGCGTTTGAAAATTAGTAGGTCCGCCCAAAAGTAGTCCTTGTGTTGCTTCAAAACGGGTCGTTAATATAAATAAACTAAACACAATGGATTTAAATTCATATCGTCAAAAGTTCTGTTACTTTAAGTTTAGTTCATTAGTTTATTTTAATTATTGTCCTGTTTTTGAAGCAAAACGAGGCTATTTTGGGACGGACCTCGTCATTTTGAACCGTGGGCAGATGACAAGGACAATACCTGAACTGGCACCCCCTCTCCAAACTTCCGCACCACACCAGCTGGAGGGCGTTTGGCCCCATACGTATGATTTGACGTGCAACAGGCCCAATACACGACGGATCCTTAATGGAATCGGGTTTCGAACCTGGAGCCCTCCGGCTCCGAGGCCGACAGATTAGCACTAGGCCAAAGTGGACTCATTTCAGTTTGAAAAGATACAAAAAATAGGTATAGAAGCAGCGATGTTGTCGCAAAAAAAGTTGTGCCAGGACGCTCTAACCTGGGTGACAAAAATCGCGATGTTCTAAGCACATTTTCCCAATTTTTTCTTTTTTATTTCTCGTGAAAAAAAGCAGTGACAGAACGGTGTTCCGGCTCCACTGCACCGCTATAGAGAAGCAACGGTGCACACGTACGAGTCGCGACAATGCACGGCGCAGAGCTATATTATCAATCAGCCAGTGTTGCTAATTTGGCGGGTAAAATTTCCGGCTTTGACTTATTCTCAGACTTTTTCCCTTCTCAGATGGTAAATCCACAAAAACGGGGATGATTTCCCCTATTGGCAACACTCCAATCAATGCAATGTTGCCGACTGTAAAAACTACGTTGTATTGAGTTTATTCAAAGTAGAAACAGCTGTATTATAGTGGAAAGTAATTAATGCAAGTGATAGTATTTTTTCTTGAGTGGATCATATTTGTTCAAAGTTCAAACATTTTTTTCATGCTGCATAAATTTAATTGTAGTGGAATAATTTCTTTTTGCGTGCAATATATTTTTTATGAGTGCAAATTATTTTTATCGAAGTGAATTTGATCCAAATTAAAGTGCAAATAATTCCCAACCAAAACCAATTATGGTTATGAATACATTTTATATGAATATTATAATTAATAGGAATCAGTGGCGAATCCAGGGGGGCTATCGGGCTGCAGCCCCCTCCCCCCCTCCAGAGCTAAGCCAGAAATATTGATTTTATTTAAAATCACCACAACTGTTTGTTCTGAATTTCCCTTTTTAAAAAAATAATAACAACGTGACAGCATTGCTTTCTGGCTCGACAGCCTCGAAAATTTCCCTACTTTTCTTGTCATTCCAGTTGTACTTCTAGGGTTGGCGCGGTCGAAAACATTTTTTGGCTAATTACTTCATTGCATTTTTTATTAAATTATCGAAAGTATTGTAGTGTTTTTTTATTATTCTTATTGTCAGGTGAGTAAAGTCTGTAAATTTAAAGTGTTTTTGTTTACATAAGCCATGAGGTTTGAGATACGTCACGACGATACAAATTTTTTATGACCTCAGCCCCCGCCTCCCAACCCAAATCCTGGATTCGCCACTGATAGGAATAAATTTTTGTGATCCAAAAATATATATAATTTGAGAAAAACTTCCGCTCCAAATGACGCTGCAATAAAATTTCACTCTTTCAAAATATCACTCCGCCAGAATCTGATAAAAATGGTTAGAATGCCTTGCTTTTGAACAACAGGTTTCTACCAAAGTCATCGCGATTTGAGTGATGGGTGCGGTCTTAAATTTTTTAAATCTTGACCTCGATTTGCCCTTACTCGATTTCTGTTATAAGTCATTTGTTGATGGAATTTGTTACAATAGAGGAGCAACCTCCTCCTCGAAGGCTAGGCGTGTCGAGACAATGGGTTTTCAAATCGCTTGTTTTTATCACGACGCTATATTGCTCTGACGTGAAATGCATTTCAGAAGCAAATTTTTACTTTACCTGCAAGAGGTGAAGAAATCGAAGGTTAGGGCGGTGTTAATAATTGGT
>BGPR01045013.1:0-12449 GCA_013235015.1 Araneus ventricosus | reverse complement strand
TCTCTTTGTATACTTCGTATACGAGAAAGTAAAAAATAAGCTAAAAGGCAGTGAAACGAACAGGAACCCCAAACGCAGTGGAGAAAAAACTAAGCGAAACCGGTCATACCACGATTTCCGAAGGTCGTCCAACGCGGAAGTGGAATTAGAAGCCGGCGTGATTACCAAAGGGCAGAGTGTAAGATGAAACCAGTACGCATGCGCGTGGAGATGGCGGATTCGTTGGAGATGCGATTATACAGACCGACAGTCAACCCTTATACGGATTTGTTCCAAAATTTTATACGGACCTACATTCATGATACAACTGTGTACCAAATTTTATCCATCTAGCTATTGAAGTTTTTGAGTTATAGTGTTCGCATGACCACGGACAGATAGACAGACTTCCCGAGGACGGAATTTGTCCAAAATTTGAAAGAAACCCACAAGTTATGTTTAAAGACCACATACCAAATTTCATCCTCGTAGCTCTAATAGTTTTCGAGTTATCGCGTTCAGACATAATTCCGAAATTGTGTTTTTCGGACTCGGGTAGGTCTAAAACGTGGAGATTCGTTAAAATCTAGAGTTCGAATTTTTTGACGATTGCAATACTTTCTCTTTTTATACTTCGTATACGGGAAAGTAAAAAAAAACCTATACTGCCGACCTAAGCCTAAAAGGCGCATCTCGAGAAACTATAACATTTGGCTATGAACGTTTTGGTAAATGTACATTGTGCTAATTTTGAGATGCGCATTTTTTTTTTTTTTTTTTTTTTTTTTTTTTTTTTTTTTTTTTTTTTTAGTGGTTTTCTACTATTTTTACTTTCTCGTATCCGAAGTATACAAAGAGAAAGTATTGCAATCGTCAAAAGATTCGAACTCGAGATTTTGACGAATCTCCACGTTCTAGACCTACCCGATTCCGAAAAACACAATTTTGTCTCCGTGTCTGTCTGTGAACACGATTACTCGAAAACTATTAGAGCTAAGGGAATGAAATTTGGTATGTGGTCTTTAAACATAATTTGTATGTTTCTATCAAATTTTGGACAAAATCCGTCAATGGGAAGTCTTGTATGTCCGCGGTCATGTGAACACTAACTCAAAAACTTGAATAGCTAGATGAATAAAATTTGGTACAGTTTTATCGTCATGAATGTAGGTCTGCATAAAATTTTGGGCCAAATCAGTCAAAGGGTTGACTGTCTGTCGGTCTGTATAATCGCATACTTGTAAAAATTATCTCTTAAACGCTTTGGATTAGATAAATAAAAATTGGTATGACGTTTGCTAATATTATAGATCTGTGTTCAAATTTCGTTTCAATGCGTTAAAAACCAGCGGGAGTGTTCTCCCTTAAACTTTCTCGTATACTTGAAAGGTGCTGCTTCCCTCCTCCCGCGTGGATAAAAAATTGAACTGTTACCCAGAATCCTAGTACTATCACAAGATTTTCATTATAGTGATTGAAAAATATCTAGCAAAGAATTAAAGGTGGACGATGCTCTCGCGTCTTCCTCTCAGGACAAACTGAGCGTAATTCGACAGATTGTTTCCAGTACGCATGCGCGTGGAGTAAACGGATTCTTTTCAGAAGTAATTCATACAGACCGACAGTCAACCCTTTGACGGATTTAGCCCAAAATTTTATACGGACCTACATTCATGACGTTAAAACTGTACCAAATTTTATTCATCTAGCTATTCAAGTTTTTGAGTTATAGCGTTCACATGACCACGGATATGCAGACAGACTTCCCGTGCACGGATTTTGTCCAAAATTTGTTATAAACCTACAAATTATGTTTAAAGACCACATACCAGATTTCATCCCCTTAGCTCTAATAGTTTTCGAGTAATCGTGTTCACAGACAGACATAATTACAAAATGACCCACTGTGTATGGGGCCTATTGCACATTAAATTGCACGTAGTGGTCAAACGCCCTGCCGCTGGTGTTGTGCGAAAGTTTGGAGAGGGAGGTGCCAGCTCAGATTCGTCCTCGTCATCTGGCCACGTCTCAAATTTACGCGGTCCGTCCCCAAATAGCCCGCGTGTTGCTTCAAAACGGGACGTTAATATAACTAGACTGCTACTTAGTGTTAATTGCATTCCGAAGTGTTTTAGTCTTCATCTTGAAGCAGTGGCGGCTCGTCTGCATCACTGCTCGTTTCTTTCTGAGCTGAAGTTGTCTAGACCCAAGTTGTAGGAATGTTTATGATGATTATTTTGGCATATAATGTTATACTAAGAATTGATAGTTTTTGAGTTTTAAGCAAATAACTTGAGAAAAATACTTTTTTTAGGCTATAACTAAAACTCTTACAATTTTTGGTGCCAAATTTCAGATTCGTCATCAGCACCCCAAAAAACATAAAGGATAAAAAAATCAACTCTTCCAGAATTTGATTTAAAAAAAAAAACACTTGACGACTAGACTACTGAGGGAGTCGCACTAAGCGAGAACTGCTCCAAGGGCAACTCTCGGGGTTCGAATTTCAATGGAAGAACGGGTTGCTTTTTTCTTCCGACTGGGAGCTCCGAGTTGCTCAATGAGCGAAATTTCGATCCTAGGAGGGGCAAAACTCTCTGCAGCTCTGTTCTTATAATTCTTGATTGATTTTCCGTCTTCCTTTTACGATTTTTATTACTTTATTGCCATTTTCGTTGATCACTGAACTCTCAAAGTGGAAAAGTTAGCCAATTAGAATAAAAACGAAAATACAAGTCGTAGAATAATTTCAGAGAGGGAATGCAGCTCTGCAGCCCTAATGGACGAGCCTGTGACGTGTTTGACAGCCAAAGACTCTGGGGAGGAAGGTCCAGAGCCAAGAAATACTCTTTATTTTGTAGCACGTGCGTGTAAATTTTTTATTCAGTAATGTTCTTGACTAATATAAGAAAATTGAGATATAATAGCATAATTGATTACAGTTCTGGTACAGTTCTATACAGTACTCGGTCACACAACCAAAACAGGCCCACTTCTAACGAGTGGCCTAAAAGACTGTCGGTCTTCCATCGACCGGACTTGAGATCTCAACGACCCAAGTCTCTTTTCACCACCAAGAAAATCGAGCCCTTGCTCGTTTCATTCCTCTTCCGAAAAATCTCTTCCCCTCCATCCTCGCTCTTTTTTTAATCCTCATCTTCTCCCCACTGGGGGTGCGGTCAAGAAAGCCTCTCCACGAATCCCCGTCAATTCTGTAGGTGGAGTCCACCTCAGCGAGCCATTATTGGCTTTTTGGGCCTCTCCTTTTGTCGCAAGCGGTTTCTCAAGCTGGAGGTAAATGACCCTTTCAATCACTTCCACTAAAGAGTAGTCCGCTGGCGCCAGACTGGACTCCTGGCTCTCTTTGTCGACGTTTTAACGAGCTGAGACGCATGCTCTGCTCAGTGACCCATGGCGTGGGAAAAAAGTTACTGGTCGCTAATGATTTTAGGGGGATCTTACTAGCCACTGTCTTGGAGATCAAATCGCGTAAATCTTCAGTTTAAATCTGGAAAAAGTTCGTTCATCCCACGAAATCATGCTGCTTGTTTTCCCCCTAGGAACCATACCTCAGAGCTCCATCCCAACGATCTGGCTCTGTACATCCACGCCCTGATTGCCACCCGGCGGAATCCCCGCGACTTCTACGGTATCGACCTGGTGAGCAGACTGTCCCACCTGGTGAGCGGCTCCTACTACCAGGCGCACCCCTTCCTGCTGCTGGCCCTCTGCAACGCGAACGAGAAGCCAGATCCCGCCCTCTCCTTCCCTCACTGGATGCAGCAGAACCGGCACTTTGGAAAAGACAGCCTCGGTAAGAAGCTTCTGTCAGTTGCTTTCTTCGCTTATTTTGTACTAGCCGCCTTTGGCGACCAGCTTGTTCGCCGGGAATATAATTTCAATTGAATCTCTTGTGTATAATTTGATATTGCAACGAAATTGCTTTGTGGGTGTACGTGAATGCAATCCAATAAGCAGGATTAAAAAAAATAAAGCTCTTTATTTTACAAATATTCCCGAGCAAAGAAACGTAGCACATGTATTAACACAGCACTAGTAAAAATTCGCAACAGAGACTACCAATAAATCTCAACACAACGCTCAAAGGTATCTTGTTAGCTCACCAGCTTGCTTGCAGGTCAAATTCCGACTGACTCTTCTCGGCTCGAGAGCTTGCCTTTGTACTTTTCAACAGGAAGTGACTTCATTACGTAGGAAGTGACGTAATCTCTAGGAAGGTCATGAAACCAGTTGAAATAGGTGGAAAGTTTGAAGTCCTTCTAGAAAATTCCCTTTGTCGCCAAGGTCACCAAATTTGTCGCGAAGTCTAGCATCTCAGGGAAACGACTTTATAGCTTTTTAACAATATTCATGCTGCATGAACGTCCTTAATGGAGTCCAGTAACTGTCTGTGTTGTGTATCATACAATGGCATCTTCACTCTCTTATTCCTCTTGAAAATATGCATTTGATTTGAACTTTAAAATGGCGCGGCACACTTTACTTCCAGCAGCATGTTGGTTGAATGAAAATATGCTGATTTAAAACGTATCATTAAACATAAAAAAAAATCTTACCGTAGTTTTCAACAATGGAAGACAAGCACGCAAATATTTGTTTAAACAATGAAAACGGTTTGAATTGCGTTGCAACAATAAAAAGTATCGTTGAAAATTATTCCAAAAAAATATTTTTTTTAATTTATTAAAATTGCAGAAAAATCTTACGGCAACTTAATTGATATCATTGGGAAGGTAATTTTTTGCACTTTCAGGTGGTGTAAAAATGATTCTTGTGCTTTACTATTTTTGAAAGTTATTGAGGATAAACGCCGAAATTTCGCTGAATTTTTAATTAAAATTTCAAAAAAGGGCTCCAGGGTGCACATTCCCACTCAACAAAGTATGTACCAAATTTGGTAGCTCTACCTCGAGTGGTGTGCCCTGCAGAGCAACATACAGACACACACACATTCTCCTTTATTATTGGTAGAGATATTTGAAGGTCGTTCGGTTTGTACAGCAAAGACTCGAAGTAAATCTCGATTGAATCGTGTGTTAGTAAGCACGCAAGATCAGTGGTGTAGCTGCAACTTCGTGCCACCGCCATTCGTCTACAATACACATAAGGCACCTTAAAATCAAAATTTTAAAAAATCCAGGGGCAAAAACACTTTATTAATAAAGCAATTCCTCGCTTGACTGAAGGTTAAAATACGATTAGGTTAAATCATTCTGTACACAATGATTCAGGCAGTGCTGTTTGTCTTTGTACGAACTGTGTACTCCAACCTGCAATAAACTCTTCTTACTTTCTCGTATACAAAGAGAAAGAATTGTAATCGTCAAAAAATTCGAACTCGAGATGTTGACGAATCTCTACGTTTTTTACCTCCCCGAGTCCGAAAAACACAATTTTGGAATTACGTCTGTGGACACAACTCGAAAACTATTAGAGCTACGGAGATGACATTTGGTATGTGGTCTTTACACATAATTTATAGGTTTCTTTCAAATTTTGGACAAAATCCGTCTCCGGGAAGTTTGTCCTCGTTGAGTGCACACTATAACTCGGAAACTTGAATAGCTAGATGGATAAAATATGCTGCACAGTTTTATCATCATGAATGTAGGTCCGTATCTAATTTTGGGCCGAATTCGTCAAAGGGTTGACTGTCCGTCGGTCTGTATAATAGCAAACTTGCGAGCGCAATAACTCTTAAGATAATGACTTGGATATATGAAATTTGGTATGTGACCTTCTAACCTCAATTGTAGATTTTTGTCCAATTTTCTTTTCAATCCGTTAAAAAAAATGTTCAAATTGCATATTTGGTTCAAAATGCACATTGCGACTGTGTCTTCGCAATATTTTACTCAAAGTTAGTGTGGTTGGCTTTTGACCTTGGCGGTCTACGAAAGAAATTGTAGCGAGCGGCAAGTTAGTATTTCGGAAATTATGACTCCCATCTACAATGAAACTTCGTTCTGACATTTTACAGATAGGTGTGGTATCTATAGTTATCTAACTTAAAAACGTTAAAGTTGTGGTACCCTCAGTGCGCGTAAAAATTACGAACATGCGTTTTTTTTTTTTTTTTTGCAAAATATAAAGTTTTGGTAATTCATAAATTTTTTTATTTCGTTCTAAATTGCCATTTAATTTTTTTTTTTCAAAATACCCAAGCCTTGGGTAAATATCCCAAAAATATTTACCTACCCACTGGTCGTATGCGAGAAAGTTTCGGGGAGGCCACTCCCGCTGGTTTACACTCTATTTAGTTTTAATTAAATCTTCAGAAATTTTGCCATCGATCGTTTTGGTGATCATGATGCTCCTTTCACCTTTTTCATAATCTTTTCTTCTTTAACCTGAATGTTTTTGATTCTAGAATTTCACTTATAACTTTTTAATTATTTTTTTTACATCATTTGGCTGTACCTACCATTCGATTGGCGCAGCTTAGCCAGATCTGGCTTTTGTGCCAAAAAATCCAAACAACCAACCAACCTGTGTACAGCAAAGTATTGGAATCAAAGCATTCATGACCCTGTATATTTGAATTACGGTTGTTTAATCCAGAGTTTTCCAACCTGTGGTACACGTAACTCTGTGGGTACACGAAGGATCAGTTAGGGGTACGCGAAATCAAAGTTGGTAATGGCGGAAAAAAGAAAACATAAAGGTTAAAAGTTTCGGAATTATTTCCCCAAGTTTCTGTGAAAAGTAAAGGTGAAAGCTGTGTGCAAGTCTTAAAACCATACTCTCGACATAAGAAAAAAGAAAGGAAAACTGGCGATTGATAATTGGCTTTCACAGCTCCACACGTGACGTCATACCAGACTTCATTTGAACAATTTTATAAAACTCGGCTCCATGCATCTCTCGGGGATCAGGTTGCAATTTTCTTCCACTTCAATAGTTGATTATTACGAAGTGTAATTATTGGCTATCTTTTAAAGTCAATGTGAACTTATTGCAACACCGGTTTCATTTGTTTTGATGTTGAACTAATACTATTTTATTAGTGGAATAAAATGCAAAATCAAATAAAAATCCTGCAAACGTTATTAATTCGAGCCATTTGACTCTTAAGCTAACCTAAGCTCTTAACGTTATGGTACTTTTCCGTCAGCCGGGCGCAAATGTCGCCAATTGTAAACAGCCATGTCGCCAAGAAGCGATTTTCCGTCAGCCGGGCGCAAATGTCGCCAATTGTGAACCAAACGCGAGCCAAGTCGCCAAGAGAATGGTTGTAAGAAATTTGGCGGAATTCTACATTATTTGGCGATTTTTCGCTTGCGCCCGGCTAACGGAAAAGCACCAACGTTATTAATAAAAACTTCTTTAGATTGAGGGATGGTTGGGAGGGGGTGTATCTGGATATGACAGCAGGGGGTACGCGAGAGAAATAAGGTTGGGAACCCCTGGTTTAATCGGATCTTTGATTGCAGAAACTACACAAGTCAAAATTAAGATGCAAGGAGATTTAAAAAAAACTGCTTTAATTTTTAAATCGATGATTAATTTTTTTACATAGATTTTATATACATATAATCTAGCTTTAATTGATACTTTTGTCGTTTCTTCCCCCATTGTGCGAATACCCGTTTAAAATGTGAAAACGGCATGAACGAAATTTTGGAGAAAAAATTTGAGTCTTGTGGTTTTTGTAATCGACGATTGAGTTGCAACCAGTGGCGAATCCAGAGGGGGGGGGCTATCGGGCTACAGCCCCCGCCCCAGAGCCAAGCCAGAAATCTTTATTATTTAAAATCATAAACTGTTTTTTCTTAATTTCCCTCTTTAAAAAAAATAATAAAAACGTTTAGCCATTGCTTTCTGGCTTGGACAGGTTCGAAAATTTTCCTATTTTTGTAGTCATTCCACTTGTACTTGTAGCTTTGACACGGTCTAAGACATTTTTTGGCTAGTTATTTCAATGTGATTTTCATTAAATTATAGAAAGTATTGCTTCAACCTTGAGGTTTGACATTCGTCGCGAAGATACAAAATTTTTATGACCTCCGCCCCCCCCCCCCAGACCCGAATCCTAGATTCGCCACTGGTTGCATCAATCCTTTAAACGTGTTAGTGTGCTCTTGAAAATAAGTGTTTTCAACTTGTATGCTATTCGTTTCACTTGATCATTTTCAGATTACAGGGCTCTGGCATTGAACGCCTTCCAGTGTCTGAAAACCTTGAAGTATTCCGTAGACGAGCGTTACGCCAGCGAAGTCGGCCACGGCCTCGCCGCTCTCCAGCTCCCGGACGGCAGTTTCGGGAATGTCTACACGACGGCGCTGGTGGTGCAGGTTTGTATTGCTGTTTGTTGCGTGGAGTCTCTTGAAATATTTCTGCGAATCTCGAAGTAACCCAAGTTATGCATCGATGCTTCGCTTTCTTTAAGGCTTTAGCTTCGGCACCGAATTCCCTCGACTGGGATAGACAGAAGGCCTTGGTCTATTTGAGGAGCCAATCGACAGTGGACGTGAACATGGTCTCCACCTACTTGATTCAGCTGGCCCTGAATGCGGACAGAGTCAAATTCATCAAAGACCTCTACCCAAACTTAATCTTTGGTAAGGAACTGTTTGTCTGTGGCATAATGTTTAGGGTAGGGCTCATTTTTCACTATCGGAGGGTGGCGACGGTAGCTTTGACTGGGTACCTTTTGAAATTCCCAAGCCTCGTCAGATGAGGGTACTCGTACTAAGAGGGCTGTGCATATCTAAATTATTAGAATATGGATTGCGAATTGTTGTCCAGACATTCATGCCCGTTTCCATTTGAAATATTCTTCATGAATGTGAGGGACGTCCCGAAAGTAAGTTTCGTCATGCTTTTTCCACAAGGAAGCTTTATTACAAACGGAAACGTACGATGACATAACAAAGGACCAACTTTTGGCTCTTTCTTCTCATATTCGCCACCAGCATTGATGCATTTGTGAGAGCGTGAAACCATCCTGTTAAAAATCGGTGCCCCAGCGAGCGAAGGAAGTTCCTCACAGCCGCCGCTTTCTTCTCGGGATCCTCACAGTCGATGACACATTGGTGCTCAACTTCATCCCAGATACCTCAAGGTCGCGTAAGGGGATTCGTCGAGGGTTCTTGGACGATAGTGCAATCGCCGGGCACCGATTTCTACCAGGATGGTTTGTTGAAATTGATTTCACGGTACGGCAAATGTGTCGGTGGCGAGTATGTGGAGAAATAGCGAAACGTTTGTATTTTGTTATGTCATTGTAGTTTCTGTTGGTACTAAAGTTTTCTCTCGAAAAAGTATGACGAAACTTACTTTCGGAACGTCCCTCGGAAGTCTGTGTTGCAAAAGAAATTTCTTTTCTGAAATCTGTTTTTTGCCAAAAGTTTTTCTATTATGCGACTCTTTTTGAGGGATTCCTATATTAACACCTTGATGATAGTTTCTCTAATATCAAGTTAAATAGCGCATTCTCTTTTGGGAGTGCGCTATTAATACAACTGTCAGTCCATAGAACTCTATATTTTTGGATTATACTTAATTTTTGCATCAAATTATAGGCAAATTGAATCGATGCAAATTCCAAGTTAAGATCGCCGGGGGTGATGCTTGCCAAATCTGTTAAGTGATTAACTAATCCTTTAGGTTCGCCGCTTACATTCGAGCCACATTTATCATTGTATCTAAATGGCAAACTGTACAAATGAAAGTGAAAATCCATAATTGATTTGCACGTTATAGAAATTCAAACTTATTTCGCTCGCAGATACTGTAAAGCTCTTAAAGAATGTTTTAATGAAAGTTCTTTGACGGTTATTTTATTATTATTAATTGAAAACTGTTTCCATACATAAGATAATTTTATCTTCAGTAATGGAATTCCTATTGAATGAAAATGAGATGTTTTTAAAACATTTTATTTATTTGCCTACGAGTTATCACTAGTAATGTTAAATAAATTTAGCATTTTTCTTTAAAAAGGATTAATGACTTACGGGAAAAAATTGGCTTTCGGTGGTTTTTAGAAATCGTTTGGTAGAATGTCATTTTTCGAGAAGGTACGAAGGTTTAAAAATCGTTTGGTGCTACTGATATTCTCATTTCAATGAATAAAATAAAGTACAAGACGATATGAGAATTTTTTATTGTAATATTATATATGTAAAAGTATTCTTTACATTAAAAATGATATATATATATTTAACCCTTTGTGGACAGGTACGGCATACAGAGTGCGCCAATGGGTACATACCGTAAGCTTAATAAAAACTATCGAAGGCGGAGAGCTCGCCATGAATATTCTCCCTACTTTCTCCGATAGCTTCCACTGACAATGAATCGGTGAGTTTGGTCTGATCGCGCTTGAAAGTGCATGAAACGCTCTCCATAACCCAAACTGGCTATCACGAAACGGCGGGAAATTATCCCAACAAAACAATATTCCACTGTTTTGGAAGAAGTAAGCCAGAACGTAGGGTACTTTTCCATTAGCCGGGCGCAAGCGAAAAATCGCCAAATAATGTAGAATTCCGCCAAATTTCTTGCAACCAATCTCTTGGCGACTTGGTTCACAATTGGCGAAATTTGCGCCCGGCTAACGGAAAATCGTTCCGCTCTTGGCGACTTGGGCCGCGTTTGGTTCACAATTGGCGGCATTTGCGCCCGGCTAACGGAAAATCGTTTCGCTCTTGGCGACTTGGCTGTTCACAATTGGCGACATTTGCTCCCTGCTAACGGAATATCGTTTCGTTCTTGGCGACTTGGCGGGTTTTCGGTTCACAATTGGCGACATTTGCTCCCTGCTAACGGAAAATCGCTTCGCTCTTGGCGACTTGGCTGTTCACAATTGGCGACATTTGCGCCCGGCTGACGGAAAAGTACCGAAAGTAGCAGCCGAGGGCGTATCTGATGCATCGTATCTCGATGGAGAAGTGACCGAGTACAGCGACCAAGAAACCGATTCCGAGATTGAAGTGGAAGACGATTCCAATTTTCAAAGAGTATTATAGCGACTCGAACGCGCATTATTTGTGTCATCCATCCATTCAACCTCTAATCTTTTTATACCATAAAAAATAAAGTTGCGTTTAATTAAATAAGTGTGGAGTTGGGAAAACGGGATGAGTGCGCCAACCTAATCCGAGTGCTGTAAAACTTTGCCTGTTCGCAAAGGGTTAAAAAATAGATGAAAATTTTTATCCCGAGTAATGCCGGGTTTATCCGTTCATTTTAAATAAGGAAAATAAAATTCATCTCGCGTATTATATTGTATTATCGTGCATTAAAAATTACTTCCTCCTCTTTCTTTGAAAACTTTCTGAATTTCGTCTTCGCCTGGCAGAGGCACTCACCCTATCTCTGTTGCAGGCCCCCCTTCCGAAGGCCGAGAGGAGAGCCGCTACTTCGTGCAGTACACCGTGCGAGCGGAGGAGAACCCGGATGTTTATTTCACCATCAGCATGAAAGTGCCCCCTCGCTCCAACTTCTACCACATCATGAGCGAGAGCGCCAGACGCGATGCGAAGTTCAAGTGAGTGATTCCTTATCTGCGCGGAAGTGTTTCGCCGAACAGTGTTGGTGTTTGTGTCGCTGGGAATTCATTTCTGGATTCATTCGTCAACTTGATTGGTTCTTGAATGCACCTGTTGTCTTTCTTCGGTTTCTCGAAAGCGGTGTGAAGAGAAAGTTATTGTGAAACTCGACCTCGATATTTTGAGGTATCTTTTAATTTGTAAGATTCCTTTCACAAAATTGACACATTCGCTACAGCGAGCTTGAATCTCGGAGACGGAGAGCGTCTCGGCACGCTCCCTTTCTTTCGGTCGAGGCAAGCAAAACTGTGAAAATTGCCGACCATGCGCTTCAGCATTTTGTGATGTCGGTGAAAGCGTGGTTCCTTGTCGGACAGCTAGGCTCCGGAATGGGGAACGGTACACTGAACATGTGTAAGCACTTGAGACAAATTTCTTATCCTATGCAAGGCATCGCTCCTTCAACTGCAGATCCATCTAGTGATATAAATTGAAAACAACAGGGTCGTCTCTCCTTTCCGACTGACAGATCGTAAATCGAGTTGCATGATACCAACCTTTACAGGAATAGGGACAATGGAGAAATTTCGAGAGTGCTGATTGGTTGTTTCAGCAGCGTAGCGTTCAGTATGTCATAGATTTACTGTCCAGTTGCCTTATAGTGACGATCAAAGTACATTTAAAGTTTATCCTCTGATGAATATGAATTAACACCTAAGAATGATTTTTTTAAACGAATTTTACTAACGAAAATACCTTTGCTATTTCCAATGAATTTCAATCTTTCTACAACAAATTTGAGCTCGACAGAATGGCTTGAAATATTGAGTATGAAACAAAATAAATAGTGGTGCCATCTCTCAGCAAAATATGAAAACTACTGTTTATAATTAAATATCTAAATTTTTTTTTAAATTAAAACTCAGTCTTTCATTCGAATTTAAATTGAAATCT
>BGPR01045012.1:0-12449 GCA_013235015.1 Araneus ventricosus | reverse complement strand
AAATTGCTTCGGATTTCAGTTACGTATTTATAGATTTCAAAATGATGAGGTCTGCCCCAAAATATCCCTCTTTTGCTTCCCTAACGGGACTTTAATATAACTAAATTAAACACAAGTCAGATGCAAAAATACAAATACAAAAAAAAAAACTTTGTGCGATGGTATGAAAGAAGACAGGTAAATGTTGCAATGAGTCATTTCTTTTTGGGTTATCAGATTCCATAAGAGACTAGGTTTCCACCACCTACAATCAAGGACACAGCGGCGAAGGAATTCCAGGCAGTCGATAATTTTTTGAACATCCGAGAGAGCCAGCGGGGTGTTCTCCCTAAACTTTCTCCGTATGCTAAAGGTGCCGTTTCCCCACGGTAGTAAAAATTCGAACCTCTACTGTTGCAGAATCCAATGACTATCGGAGGGTTTTTTTCATTATAGTGATTGAAAAATATCTAGGTAAAGAATCAAATTCAAAGAAATGCGTACCGATTTTCCGTTCTTGCCGTCTCAAGGACAAACTGAAGTAATTCGCCCCTTTCGCGTGCACAGAAGATTGCTTCCAGTACGCATGCGCGTGGAGATACCGGATTGGTTTCAAAAGTAAATTATACAGACCGACAGACAGTCAACACTTTGACGAATTTGGCCCAAAATTTTATACGGACCTATATTCATGACGATAAAACTGTGTACCAAATTTTATCCATCTAACTATTGAAGTTTTTGAGTTATAGTGTTATGACTGCGGACATACAAACAGACAAGACTTCCCGTTGACGGATTTTGCCCAAAATTTGATAGAAACTTACAAATTATGTTTAAAGACTACATACCAAATTTCATCCCCGTAGCTCTAATAGTTTTTGAGTTAGTGTGTTCACAGGCATACAGACAGACTTGTGTTTTTCCAAAATTGTGTTTTTCGGACTCGGGGAGGTCTAAAACGTGGAGATTCGTCAAAATCTCGAGTTCGAATTTTTTGACGATTACAATACTTTCTCTTTGTATCCTTTGTATACGAGAAAGTAAAAATGGAAATTAATTTGATATATATGATTAATATAATTTAAAATTTCTCGGCAACTATTGATCATAGCGAGATACATTTTATATCAATCGATAGAAAATTTTATTTCACTATTTTAGAGCTATGAAATTTGAAACTAGAACGGCGATTACTCTTTTAAATTTAAATTACTGAAATTTAGGTAATAATAAATGAATATAATGTAATAAAAAATATATATTGTAAATTTTAAATGATTTTTTTAATATTCAACCCTGAAAAAAAAGAGAAATGTCATTTTCAATCAAGTTTCATTTGGACAAACTTGATTGACTGCACACTTTTTTTTGTAAAGTGGATATTATCATCTCATAAAATTAATATAAGTGTAAAGATATTAGGTTTATTTGCCTATTAAAAAGAAGCTAGGGGATTTTGTTTAAAGTTAAATTTTATGAGATATGCTTTTTTCAGCTTACGTGGATCTTCTAATTTTTCATCTACAAAAGATGATAATGCTAATATAAAAAATTTGTGATTTATCAGTTTGTAAATAGCATAAAATTACTTCACAATCGAATTGCTGCAAACTGCTCTTCATGAATAATTTTTTCCTTTTTACACTTTACTTAGAGAACACTGTGATATTGATTAAATTTATAGGTGTATTTTAAAGATGTTTTTTATTTTTAATGTTAATATTTTTTTAAGTATATCTGCAGTGGCAAAGACTTAACTATTATTACCAAAAGCTTTGTAATTTTGATTTCTGTATTCTAAATAGATATTAATTTCTTAATTAGGTTTTCCGAATGCATCACAAACATTGCGAAGGCAACTGCGAAAAAAGAATTTAGACAAAAGGATCCACGGGCATCAACAATTACCACATATTCCAAATGTAAATCTGATGACTTAACAACTGAACACAAGAAAAGGGCTTTTCATTTGTATGAGTTCGAAAATGCTCATTTGATTGACTCTTCTGAGAAAAATCTTTATTGCATACATCACAAAAGAAAGGCTTTTCATTTGTATGAGTTCGATAATGTTTAGTTAAATTACTTTTATAAATAAAATATTTATTGCATACATCACAAGAAAAGGGCTTTACATTTGTATGAATACGATAATATCTATCTAAATTGCCTCTCTGAGAAAATCCTTTTAAACATACATCACAAGAAAAGGGCTTTTCATTTGTATGAGTTCGAAAATGTTCATTTAAATTACTCTTCTGAGAAAAATTCTTATTGCATACATCACAAGAAAAGGGCTTTTCATTTGTATGAATTTGATAATGCCGTTTTAAATCACGTTTAAAAAATATTTTTTTACCACATACATCACATGAATAGGGCTTCTCTTTTGCATGCATTCGATAATGCCCATATAAATTATGTTTCTGAGAAAAATCTTTAAGGCATACATCACAAGGAATGAGTATTTCATTTGTATGCATTCAAAGATGTATATAAATTCAAATCTCCGTTCTGAGAAAACTCTTTATTGCATACAATGCAAGAATATGGGGGGTTTTTTCGTATGAGTATGAAAATGATTTCGTAACAGCCTTTTCTGAAGAAATTTCTGACCACAGATATCACATGCGAAATATTTATTATACTTGTCATTTATACTTTCGATACTTTTATCAGTATCAATTGTTTCCACATACAGATCACTCAACAAATGTGTTTCATTTGTCTTGATACGAGTCTCCAACCTGTATACTCTGTATTGATGTTTTTCTTTAAGAAAATGAGCTGAAGTTGAACCAAGGAAAATTATCTAATTGCAGTGTTTTGCTTTATTTGAAGAAATACCTTCTTTCTGTTGACTGGAGAAGTAACCTGGTGAATAAAAGGAAATTTTATTACCACTTAAAATACAAAAAGCAATTTGAATATAAATTAATATTTATAAAAAAAATACAAAAGCAGTGTATTGTCTTCTTGACTCAGTGGGAAAGCGGAGGAGGCAAGTGGGGTGTAGATTCCTGGTCGCCAATCCTAGAAAACTATTTGATTTTCAAATTACATTAAATATAACAAATTAATGATTGTAAAATTCCCAACTAATGCATGCTTTTATTTATTTTCTAGCTTTAATAGTTTTTGAGATATTCAAGAAAAACTATAAAAGGGGGGGATAAAATCCAAGATGGTTGCAAATTTTGAAATCCCATTATCTCGGAAACTATTAAAATTAAGAAAATAAAAGCACGCGTTTGTAGGTATTTTTACACTCTTTAATTTGTTGATTACAGGTTATTTGAAAATTGAATAGATTTCGAGATATTCAAGGCGAACTAAAAAGGTGGGGATGAAATCCAAGATGGTGAAAACTCTTGAGACCCATTATCTGGGAAACTTTTAAAGCTGGAACAAAAATAATAGTATATATTTGTAGGGAATTCTACGCTCTTTAATTTGTTAAATCAATTGTAATTTGAAAACTCAATAGTTTTCGAGATATTCAAGAAAAACTAAAAAAGGGGAGATGAAATCTAAGATGGAGCCATGAACTCAACCCCCCAGGACCGGGAACTTTTATTGTGTTTATCAGAAGCCCCTCATGAACATGTGTACCAATTTTGAAAACTATACGATTTAATGCTTTTATCAAACCCTTTGTTGACTGGACTAGTAGCCGAAATTCGGTCCCTCAGAAGTTTAAATGTAAACACCATGCCCCCTGGCGAGTGCGCAGAAACGCGAATGGCATCCGTTTTTGACTGTCAGTAAATGACTGATTTCCATGATTGCCAATGGTATTTCATTCTATTTATAAAAAAAAGATCAGCGAATTTTCGCGTCCAATAAAAATTATCAAAACAAAAAATTTCCAGTTTTAGAATAAATTTCCCTGACTTTTCCTGGTCTCCCGAAATTCTCTGACCATTCCCGATTTTCCAGGTTTCCCAGTCGGCTGGCCACCCTGTCAATGAGTAAATTTAAATCTTTTACCCCTGACATAATCATCAATTTCTCTTCATTCAAACTCAAAGCCAGTGTTAATGACTTTACAATGTTTGATTTTAGGAATATATTATTTTCTAGTTAACAATAAAACAATAATAATTTATGAATATATATATATATATATAAAATGGATAGAATAAAAAATTTTAATACATTTATTCATAAAATCTATAAAGCAATGATTTTGCAAGAGTAAATCGCAAGCAGGACAAAGCTTTCACACCTCCCTATTAATATTCATCAATTTAAAGGAATTACCAAAAAACAATTTAGCAAGACATTTTCATAGATAAAGATTTAAATATTATTGTAAAATTAATTATAATAATGGTCGAAAGAGAACAATACATTTAATTATATAAAATGAACTTTACATTATATTGATTTAATTTTAATAGAATGCCTTTTTTTGTTTTCTTCTTTCTTTTAAATCCATCAAGGGAAGTTTAATAGACAAAGTACTAATAACTAACAGTACTGAAAGAGTCAAATGCTGTCTGAACCAACATTGATTAAATATGCATAAACAGAATGAATGTTATAAGTACTCTATATTTTTATTGCAACTGAAGTAAAATAATATTGAATTACAAAAATATAGTAATTATAATGCAAAAAGATTTTAAAATTCAAATGAACTGAATTTTTTTTAACTTTAAAACCATCAAAAGCAGAAATATTTCAACTATATGGCAACTTTTTTGAGACGGACACTAAGGGCATTGATACCCCACTTGGTTATTCATCACCAATGTATACAGACAATTTTTGTGATACAATCTTTAGTCTGAAAAATTTTAGTATATTAGTAATACACATTAAAATACTATTTCTAAATGTTATTTTCATATTAATTGCATGTTATTAGAAAAGGTCAACCGAGTTTTACGAAGTATCAAATGCTAATTTTATATTCACCAATGTTATATATTGTGTTTTATATTATCAATAATATTACGCTATTTTTTTTCACTTGGAAAAAAAATGCAGAAAACAAGAAACAATGTAGTTAACAAGAAAGCAGATTTTGAATATGAACAAGCAGCTAATGTACAATTATACAACTGTCCAAAAAAAAAACCCTATGCACTGCCATAAATCTAGATTCACTTTCAGCTTATCGTCATTTCATTTAGTTTAAATATACAATGACATATTAAAAAATGGAATTGGGACTGAAACAAGATGCTTCAGAAGTATGCTTTTCTTTTATTCCCCACTTTCCCTTAATTATTTCATTCACCAAGTGTATACAGCGCTTTATAAGGCGTAATGAAAGGGTGTATTGACGATAAGACCAAATCATGCTATAACAGGGTTGGAATTCATCTTAAGAGATTTTTAACCTACTCAATAAATTCTAAAGAAAAAGTGTAAGAAATTTAGTATTAAGGAGCTTCATGTATAAATATCGATATTTTATTAAAGCAGGAGTAGTTACCTAGTCAGAAATAGAAAAAAAATAACAATTTTTAATTGAAACAGAATTTAACATAAACAAACCTCGTTAAGTTTAGTGATGTGTCGTTCACTCCGGAACGTATCGCGGATCCGGATCCTCAAAAAGAACGACCGGATCCGATTCCGATCAAAAGGAACGAATCCACTAAAAGGAACGAATCCGCGGAATCGGACTCATGATGAATCCGCGGAATCGGATTCGTGAATCGGAATTGGATTCACTCTGATTCCGCGGATTCGGAATTACTGATTCCGATTCAGAATCACTGATTCGGATCCATAATTTTAGAGAAAATTATTATTTTTTTAAAAAATCCTGAAAAACAAAAAAATAATATTTCTTGTTATTGCATCATGTTTTCACATCTCCGCATCTTTTACAGCCGCATGTTTTAATTTTGGAAGAGTTTTAATCATTCCGCCCTAATTAAAATGGCTTTATCTTTTGTAATTCTATAAAAGAAGAACCAGAATCAGTACAATTTTATTAACTATCATAAACACCACAGTTCCGTTCAGATTTTTTAATCTTCATAATTTTTTTTGTATTTTTATCCTATTTACGGACTCTAAAATTTTCTTCCGCTATTTTAAGCCCTTTTTTCTTTTTCACACTTGGGCTATGGTAAGCAAGCTGATTTCATAGAACATGCTAAAATTTCTAGTTTAAAAGTAGTCCTGGTGCTCTAACTGAATTTCATGACCATCTGCCGTCATTTTAATTAAAATCCTCTCACCTGCAATCTGTGTGAACAAAGAGTTTCGCAACTCATTTCGTGACTTTTTAACATTAGCCACCACAGTGCCAGATTATTCCCGAAATTTCACCTTTCTCAACTGATCGGCTCTCTTTCTATTTATATTTTAATTATTCCCCCAACTAAAATGGTTAAAATTATTAAAATGGTTATAACATCTGGATTATTGCAACTATAGAGTCAAAAATTTCAAGTTATGCTCACCATCCTAATATGTTCTGATTCACTACAGTTGCATACTGAAAAGTTGAAAAGCTTTATTTACAGCGTTGTTCGGTCTGATTCGAACATAGGAAATTTACACTCTCTTTTACATAAGCATTGTTGTTTTTGACACGGTAGCATTTCCAAAGTATTTTATTTGTAAATTTACAATCATTAGTCATCCTTGAGATACGTATATCTGGATTAGTTATGAAGGTTTGTTGGAGTTCACAAGCTTACATAACCTCAGAAATATAACTGAAAATAAATCCAGTTTATAACCGGTAATATATATATCTTTCTATACTTTTCTCATCATTTCGACCATTCTTTGTTACAGACAGAGAGAAAAATAGTACTGAAGCCATCTCTTATATTCACTATATGCGGTTCATTCTCTCAGAAGCCAACATAAACTAGCTAAAACAGTAATTTACCCTTACTTATCAGTTTTATGACAGCATCAGCTCTCAATTCAAGTTTGTATTACTTGTAATCTGTCTATTAAAATCTTGGAGTTTTTTACAAATTTGTTTATAAAAACCATTTAACTTATCTATATACGCAAATCCATATGCTTTTAGATTAGAGATTGATTTCGAAATTTAGGAATGACTTTTATAAAATTATTCGTCATTTTCATTTTTCCACCCATACTGAAAATGCCAGTCATTAAACTTTTCCTGCTGGTGTGACGTGGAAGTTTGGAGAGGAGTTAAGTGATATCTTTACTTAGAATATTATATCATCTCAAAAATAAATAATTCATCCAAAGGAATTTTATTTTAATTCCGTATGAAACAAAATTTAATATTTTTGATGGAATTTTTTTTTAAAAGATCGAAAACATTGCTGCAACTTTTACACCACGGAAAGCAAAGAAACTTAGAACTACATATCCTTTGGTCGTTCATTTAATTCTTATCTTAAACAACTGAACTAAACAATTATGATAACTTCAATGCTCCACATTTTCACTAACGCACTCAATATTATAAAATATCCAGACTTTCTGCTTTTGTTACGAACAAAGCACAATATCACATTCACAAAATTTAAGCAGGTCAGTAAAAGAATTATTTTTCTAAAGAATTATTCTTTATTTAACAATAAATAGTTATCTCACTTCATTGATGTAATAAGGTTATATCAGATTGTTAAGTCTCAGTACATTTTTGAGTAAACGCATCAAGTAGAATAATCTTTAACTGAAAATATCTTTTAACATAAAGCGAAAGAAAAGTGTTAATAAATTTGGCGCATTGCAAAATTGGAAAAAAAACCCATTCGCACCATACTTTAAAAACCAAAACTCCCTTCTTTGAAATCCTTTTTAGTAAAAAAAAAAAAAAACAGACAGGAAAAATTTTTTTTATGATTTTTCGTTCTAAATTCAAAATTGCCACCACAAAAATATTTTCATTTCTTAAAGCTCGATAAAAATAAAATTACTTTCAACTAATCAAGTGGAATGCCGAAAACTAAATGTTTTTTGTCCACACTTTTGTCCCTAGAATAGAACGGGAGTGGAGAGGGATGTAAAATGACATGCCTGGTGATTACAGTACATACAGGTGATGAAATCCTAATCTTTTATGGCCGAAAGCTCTGGAATCTTGGTGCGTTATCTGAGATATCTGCTGAAGACAACGGGTAATGAATGAAATCAAAAACTGAATACAGAAATAATTGAAAATGTTGTACAATACTAAAAATAAGTCTTAGTTTATAGTACTGATGTGGTTACTGACATCTCCTCAAACTATAAAGTTTAAATATATCTTTATGAAAAATAACTTTATTTTTATGTCAGTGTCTCATGAAATTTATTACGCTTAGTAACTTTATCTACTAATCGAAGTAAACAGTCTTTAGTTTTTTCCAGATCTGTAGTGTGTCCGGTGTCAACATACTTTTTACAAAGCATCACTTCACTTTGGCTGTCACAGCACAAGTTCTTTTTATGTTTACTGGCAACAGTAGGAAATCACTTTTGTATCGGTGTGACAATGCTGTGCATTTTTTCTCTGGTATTTTTTATTCTTCCTAGGAAATAAGGAACTTCCTTATAAATAAATATGATTAAATATTGTTACTGGCTTCTGAATCTTATGTTTTATAAAAACTGAACATTTTTATATAAAAAACATTACTTATCGTATCAGGTATGTTTACAAACATATTAAGTAGACAGAATATTATATTTTAAGTGTAACAGCCTTTAACCGATTATTTCCTCATTTTTGTGTTAATTTAATTTAGATATTATTTCTACTACAAATTGATATGAAAAATAAATCATATTAACTCTATTAATTCTATTAATAACAAATGCAACTTATTAAAATCAATAAGAATTATAAATTAATTTAAACGAATTATTAATTTTTAATTAGTAATTGAAATTATTATATTTTAATTCTGATTAATAAAAATTAAGAACTAAATAAGTTTAGCTAAAATTGTTAAATATTTCCACACATATTTGGATAAACAGATGATTTAAAATAATCTACTATCAAAATAGTGTTTTCTTCTAAACAGAAAAAAATTGCATTCGCAATATGTTATAAAAATTGCTAAATTACCTTCTTTTACGTACTTCGTAGTAAAAAGAAATAATAACAATTCTAATTAAAATAATTATAATTTTTTATTCTTAACTCAAGATTACAATATCAAAAATATTTTCATTAGTTGAATCTCGATAAATTGAGGATGCTCACCCTCAATGCAGTAACACACCTCACCAAAATCTTCAATAAATGCCTCTCATCGCTGCACTTCCCAGATGCTTGGAAACGGGCTCATGTACTCATGTTCCCTAAACCTAACCAAAACCACAAGCTTCCTGACTCATACCGGCCCATCAGCCTACTCAGCAATATTGGCAAACTTTATGAAAAACTGCTCCTCAACAGAATAAAAGTTCACTGCGAAGACAATCGTATCATCCCGTATGAGCAATTTGGGTTCAAGGAAAAACATAGCTGCACCCACCAACTTCTTAGGGTAACAAATACAATCATCCACGGTTTCAACGTTAAGCATTACACGGGAGGAGTCTTCCTGGACGTCAGAAAGGCCTTCGATCGTATGTGGCACCATGGTCTCATAGCCAAGATGATTACTGCCAAGTTTCCGGACTATCTTATCTCCATTATCCATAGCTTCCTTACCAATAGAACCTTCCAAGTCAGAGTAAACCAGATCCTCTCCAATGTTGGAGTCATCCAAGCAGGAACTCCACAAGGAAGCTCTCTCATCCCAACTTTATATAATATCTATAACTCTGACTTCCCCAGCAACCAGACCATTATGAATTGTCTCTTCGCCGACGATACAGCTATACTCACACAAGGTAGCAATATTAAATTCATAATAAACTCCCTTCAAGCCCAACTCTTGGAAATTGAGAAATGGTGCACCCAATGGCGCGTAGCAATCAGCACCGAAAAAACGAAAGCCATTTTGTTCAGGAAAGGCCACTCCAATAAATCGATGAAGCAACTCACCTTATTTGACGAGCAGCTCACCTGGGAGCCCCAAGTTAAGTACCTTGGACTCATTCTGGATAATAAACTCACCTTCCGCCAACACACAAAATACAACAGCGACAAGTTCTGGAATAAAGTTCACCTTATCATCCCTCTCATTGGAAGACGCTCTTGCCTATCACTTCGAAACAAAGTCCTGCTATTCAAACAGGTGCTTCGGCCCATCCTTACCAATGCTGCCCAAATCTGGAGACTTACAGCAAAATCCCATAGGAAGGAAATGCAAATCCTCCAAAGCAAGATTCTAAGAATAATGACCAATGCTCCATGGTTTGTTAGGAATGAAGTAATTCATAATGACCTACAAATCGAAAACATAGAAACCCACATAAAGGACTTATCCAGAAAATTCTTCAACAATATTGTAGACCACTCCAATCCTCTTATCAGCAATCAAGTGGATTTTGCTCATAACCCAGGTAGCACAAAATGCTGTCCGATATTGTACAATATTGTTCGATATTATATAATATTATATGATATTGTACAATAATATACAATATTGCGAATATTGTTCAATATCGTACAATATTGTACAATATCTTTGTGCTACTAGGGAATAACGGAAAATATCCCTATCCGTATTGTACAACCAAATGGTCCCTCCCTCTTAAACCACCCTAACGTGACCCCGCTTCTCCCCTCGGGCCCCCTTGCCTAATTAGTTTATTTCATTAACTCTCATGCGCTTTAGAAGCATTATCTCATGTTGTTCCTTCCACTCTCATTAATTTCACTCAGACTGAGTAGAAGCACGGAAGTGCTGGTACTCAAAGAACTCTGTTATTTCTGTCTGCTCAAAATTTAAAAGCATTTGATTCAACTGACAGAAATTCACTAAAAAATTACATTTTATCAATGTAGTTAATAACAGATTTTAACAGCAGTAGATCTTTGATAACTGCAAAGAGTTGTTTAATATTCCTTGATGATGATTAAAACAAGATTGTAAACTTGATATTTAATTAGAAAGAAATCTGAGCTTAAATTTCATTACTGAAGCGTTCAGTAAATATATTGTTTCCATCAAATTAAATGACATTCATGGGAAGTCCTAACCAGATAATAGAAATCAAAAGCGTCAAAATACTGAAGATTCTTGCAAAGTTCCATTAAATTCACTAACGAAATTTTAAATAATTAACAGAAATGTTAATTAAAAATTATAATTAACTATTAAAATTATAATCAATATAATTAATTATCTAATTATAATTATTAATTACAATTAATATCAACACAATTAATTATCTAATTAAAATTATTATATTATTAATTATGATTCATAATTATATTAAAATATGAGTTCAATAATAAAGATTATTAAAGTAATTATGGGCTATAAATCCATTTTTTCGGAGTCGGAACGAATACTCGGATCCGGATCCACAGCCGGACTCGAATCCGTGGATCCGATTCCTCAAAAGGAACGAATATGACCCATCACTAGTTAAGTTAAAGTTAAAGGTAAGTTAAGGTCGCAGTTCTCGATTTTACAAGAATCGAATATTCTTTGGGATACATTCTTAAAATCCAACCACTTTGATTCTAATATAAAAAATAGGGTATTGAAATATAAGGATTCGAAAGATAATTTTGTTTTTCTCAACTTTCACAATTTAATAAAAATATTTTTCCAAAACGTAAAACAATGAAATTGATTTTAGATAACTGGCAAAGCCGTTGTGCTCAAGCAGTATAAGCCAGAGGTAAAGCTGGTGACTGCAAGTGTGGAACGTGGTTGTATTTTTATTAAAGAGTAAGATTATATTTTCGTATTGTTTTCCAATTATTTTATGTTTATTTGTTGTGATAAATTATTAAAAACTAGTATTTATAAAGCATCAGATAATTATTGTTGTTTCCATAAGTGTTTTGTTAGTTAGAAATCGTCCCGTATAAAGGATGATATTGTGAATTCCATGTTTGTTTTTCTAATGGGTAAAACTAAAGTTTAGGGTGCGCCGTCGCTTCCCCCGTCTTAGGATCCTCTACTCTTTGTTGCCAAAAGGAAGATGGTTTGGCATCTCCCTCTTGGTAACAAAATTATCACTTACTTTTATTATAAGGATTTAATCACCACCATTTTGGCACCTTACTGTCATTATAAGGATTTAGACATTTGTGTCTGAACATTAAAAAAATTCGTTGTAAATAGAAATAAATATATTTGCAGGGATAAAGATATTATTTATATGCATTAATAAAAATACTTAGGCACAATCTAGTTTTCTTTCGTTTCATTAGGTTAATTCATAACAAATTCAGTTTTGTTTTGACAATAAAAACCAAAAACTTTTTACTTTATTCGTATGACTGTGAACCCTCCCAGAGGTGCCCACGGACAGATAGATAAAATTGCCTTTGATGGATTTCATCCACATTTCACAATTTTGGTGTTAATGACCTCGTAGCAAATTTCATTCCTTTATCTGTTGTTTTTTGAATTAACAAGTTCATATACAGATGGACATAATTCCAA
>BGPR01045011.1:0-12449 GCA_013235015.1 Araneus ventricosus | reverse complement strand
TTAACGTAAAGGAATCTACCTTTACCTTCAAGCTTGCCGAAAAGGGATTTTTTATGATGGTGAGAGTAGGTTGCTATTAAAGAACTTTTTAGGACACTACCTTTGGGTCATTGAATGACTATACTTTTTCTGTCATTCAAAATGTCATGTTAACGTAGGACTACGTTCCTCCCATTGGGATCTCAGGAAGGAATTTGATTCTCACGCCAGAACGCCACAAAAAACGTTGTATGGTAGATCCTCTATATCTCGGTTACTACGTATGTTAAAAACATAACTAATGTCTTGTTTTAGAGAAAAGGGTAACACAATAGAAGTTACAAAAGAAATTTGAAAATCGGAATTGTACTTAAGAGACTACTGAGTCGCAAAGTAGGACAAAAATACGCATGAAATGGTGACGCGATCCTCTATATATCGGTATCTACATATGTTTAAACATAACATCTTATTTTAGAGATAAAGGGTAAAAACAGGCGTTACAAAAAAGAATTGGAAAATCGGAATTATAGTTCAGCGACTACTGACATTGTAATTTGTTTTATTAAGAAAATAAAAAAATTTTCTTTGCAACCTTAGTTTCATTTTATTTCGCCAATTTTCCATACATTAGTATTTCAGAGGAACAAAAGATAATTGAGATTAACTTCGAGAAACAAGAGTATCGCGAGTAACTTCGAGAAACAAAAGTGTATCGCGAGTAGCAAAGAGATTCAGAGAATCTTCGAGAAACAAAAGAGTCACGCGAGTAAAGTAGTCCTCCGCCTTTAACGTCAGCGGATGTTTGAAAAAGACAGCCTCCCGTCATTTTTTTTAGGGAAGTTGGGTACCGCGGTGTCCAAGTGGTTAATTCTGCACTTCAAGATAAGAAGACCAGTCATTTGAAATCCAATACCACCAAAGCTCTTCCACAAATACGGGACTGGAGGGGGGGGGCAAAATCTACCTTCAGGTGTTATAAGTTCCAATATTTATGTGGTGTAGAAGTTGATGAATCATCACTTCATCTGTCATTCTCGTCATCTGACCGAATTTAAAAATTACACTATCTTTCCAAAAATATTCCTTCCGTAACTTCAAACGGTCCAGATTTTATTTAAAATCATTAGAATTGTTTGTTCTTTCCATTAAAAAAAAAAAACGTTTCAATATTGCTTTCTAGCTTGACAGACTCGGAAAATTTTCCTACTTTTCTAGTCATTCCACCTGTACTTGTGGCGTTCACGCGATTGAAGACATTTTTTGGCTAGTTATTTTATTGTAATTTTTATTAAATTATCGAAAGTATTGTATTGTTCTTTATGATTGTTATTGTCAGATGAGTAAAGTCTATAAAGTTAAAGTATTTTGGTTTACATAAGCCATGAGGTTGGACATTCGTCACGACGATACAAAATTTTTATCACCCCAGTCCCCACCCCCAGCGACCAAATCCTGGATTCGCCAATGAAGTACTCTGTTGTTTCACAATTGAGAGAGTCCAACATCAATATCTTTCCGGTACTCTTTGTGTTTATATCGCTGGATTTTGTACAGACCACAACTGACCTTACTGCAACTTCTTCGATATAATCAGCACGCCTTTCATTGCCAATTCGATTAAATCTAATATTTAAAATTTCTGCAGACGCGTATATCAACAGATGCATATATTGTGCATTATATTATGTACTTATATCATTCTTTTATAAATTTCAATGTAATTTTTATTTATAAGTATAATCTTTGTTTAGTATAGAGCTAATGAATACAGATTACACAAATAAAAGTTTTTTTTATTTTTGTAAAATAACAAAATATGAATATGAAATACAATACCCTATATACGCCCGCCCGCTGGAAGGTTAATAGAATTTCATGAAATTTAATTTCATCTGTTTGATTGGAGAATGGCAACGAAAGCAAATAAATGGTGTTGCGAACTAGCCTTACTACAGATGATGAAGATTCAGATGGAAATAAGTGAGTTCTACTCAGTTTTTTGGGGTTGTTTCAGTTATCTGCTTCAATTTCAAATGTTTAATGAAAACTAAGTGAATTTCTATAAGATTTCCTTCGTTCGTTGTGCATTTATCGATTTTTTCCACAGAAGACAAGGCAGGTAAGCATTTATTCTTTAACCCATTTAACAGTGTTACTCGAGCTCAGTTCGTGCGTCGAATTATGACATTTTTACACTTATAATCTAAAATGAAATCATTCATTGATGTCATCATTCGATACAAAAACGGCGGGTATTTCATTAACATCTCAAGTATTCTGGGACCTCTTAGATGAATCAATATGACAACATACTCCCAGAAACAAAAAGGGGTAATCTAATTAGACGGTAGAGAAAACCACAATGTTAAGGATGGTACAGTTATCAGGAAGCAGGAAAGATTATCATTGATAAGCTTACTGGGAAATTCTAATTTTCTTTTATGCTGTATAGCTTTTAAATAGATTAGAAATTTTCTTATTTAGTTCAAAAACTGAGCAAATAACAACCTATTGGCGGCAAGCTGGGTTCAGGGTTTTGATAACATTGCTAGGTCAGCCGCCGGCAATATGACATATCTTGCTGAGGCTTGCTTCTTTCAAGTCGGCCATTTTCGCCACTAAACCCGAAAAAAAGTGACGAAATCCAAATATTCAACTAATATTGCAACAAATGAAATTTATTTATTAACTGCTTGAACCAATGTTATAATGCTGAATACAAACATATATATCTAAAATAATTTTGTGCCATTTTATTCAAAAATATTCTACTGATCTATACTTAGTCGTCAGAAATAATCGTGCTTCAAAATTTTAAGCTATCTAAATTGGATAGCATTATCTTACAATTTTCAACTGTGCAAACACAGAATTTCACAATTTTTCAATACGCCATATGGAAAGATATACACGTGAAGCTATTTGTAACATCTTATGTGTCGAAAATGCTTCAATGATAGATATGTTGAATGGGGAAAAAACTGTATCCAATCTCCACGAGAAATAATTTCTCTAATTTCAAAGTTCTATAAAGAAATATCTCACTCTCACTTATTTATTATTTTAAAATAAAAACCTGTAAATAACGCAATAAAAAAAGAAAACTTAAAACTCATACATTAAAAATAGGTGGCTTCAACAGGTTTAAAAACTTTTAGGAGGGTCAAGTAACGGGAATGGCATGCGTATGTCGTAGTGTATACAGAAACGAAAGGATGCCGTGTAAGTGTTTTGATAATAAATCTACACTACCGAAAGTAAAATATTTCAAAGAACTCGTCCAAGAGCCGTAATACATCTCCGGTACATGAAATTCCGAATAATACCGTAGATTCCAGCAATGTCTTAGACTTCCCCGGTATATACTACGATATTTGAAAACAGTTCATAGGCAATATCAACGGGATGTCGGACGCCAGTGTCGCGCAAAAAAATACATCCGTCTATCGCGTTCGATCCACTCTTGCCCAAACGTGACGTCTAAATGTTTATGAACCATAGTGCTGAAATATGAAACAGAAAAACGGTCCCGTCCCTAACAAGAAGTCAAGGCTATTTTTTTGGCTCAAAAAGCGATTTTTTTCCCCATCCATCCAAGTCGATATATTGGGCAAGTCCTTTACGGAGGCTCCAAAGTTTGTTTTGAGAACCCTTGTTTGAAAAGGTTTTAAGTCCCAGACTGACTCCCACACACGTTCCCCCTCAACAACGCTCTCCACATACACACTCACAAATGATTTATCTCCGCCTCGAAGAATCAAAGTTCACTTTTTATGGCCTTCCATTCCAATGGATTTCAAATTCGTTTGAATTCCAACAGCGCAATATTTCTACGTCAATTTTCATCGGTTTCTTACATTGACGAATGGTTTTCCCTTCCCTTGTTCCAAAAATCGTGGAGTGGAACACAAGTGAATGCCCCTCTTCAAGGTGGGTCTCAAACCAAGATGTTAAACGAAGCTTCCCTAAGAACAAACGTAACATTCTGAGCCTTTTCAACGCCATCTACTATGCCAGGGAAATATTTCCGACCCATCATTGCTGTGTGGTTTTGATGAATCGAGATATAAGCTGCCTCTTCAAGAAGTCTGTAAACCTCCTGTAAATTACGATCCTTTCCATGTAATCCCGTTTTTCATCATTTATTTTCAGTCGAAAAGAAAAATACCAAGAGTAATAACGTGTAAAACTATCTCTAAATAATAGTACAGTTTGAAATTGAATTTTCTGTCATGAAACTAAAATTCGAAAGTTTTTAAAAAGAAAATTGTTAGCAAATAATTGATTGTAAAACCGATTGTGGAAGTAGATGTGTTTTAACGTTTTACACCACATTTCATTCTTTTCTTTTTTTACACTTCCTTATTCTCTGCATGTGTATTTTGTAAAATAAAGTAGAACCCCCAGAATACGAACCCCAGGCACCCGAAATTTCGGATAATACAAAAGTCTTTTTTTAATTTTCTGAAAAATGAAGGAAAAAATAATAATTACGAATTAGAAACAAAGCTAATGTTTATTTCTAACTTAAAGAACAATTCGAATACTTCTTTTAAGAATCAATAAAGTACCTTAATTAGTAGAAACAAACTCGGATATCTTCTTTTTACCCTCAACTTGTTTGCCACTTTACCGTGCGAATCGCCGCGTGTTTTTTCCATACGCCGTCACAGGGAACCCAGAGTCAATACTCTACTGCATTTGGTATATATATATATCAAGAGTATTTTACTGAATTTCCCGAATAATCCGAATTCTCTGGAATCTGAAGAAAATTCAGCCCGAATTAGTTCGGATTCCCGGGGTTCTAGTGTATTAAAATAAAGATAATGAATTTACTTTAAATTACGAAAAGTTTAATTTACTTATTTATTTTTTTTTCTTTAACAGATATATCCATTTTTATCAACTTGACATGCACTGCTGTTAGAGAACTTCTTCTTTATCGAAGAACAACGGAAATTATACAAGCGACTTATTTCTGACAGGAGAGAAATATTGCTCCAAAACTTATTGAAATCAAAATCAAGATGGTCGAAGACGTGGCCTACATTTGGGATGTTTGTAAAGATAATTCGTCTCTCATTCAAGATCAATCCAAGAATTATTGCCGTGTTTCTTCGCTACAATCTTCATTTGAGTGCGCAGAATGCCCGAGGCATTTCAGCATGGGATACGAGGTGACTGACAAAGAGTCGTCAGTCTCTGCATGCAGCTATGCACGCCAAAGCTCAGTTGCCGGCACATGTGACCGCGAAGAACGTGGCGAATTGTTCCGAATTAAATCCCAACTCAGAAACAGCATACCAAATTAAACATTTCTCAAATGTAATATTTGTCATTTGATTTTCAAATATAGAAGTGGCTTCAGAGCCCACATGAAAAGGCATGGTGCTCCGAAACCTTTTAGATGCAAGCTGTGTAATAATAGATGCGACTATAAACACCTTCTAGAAAGACACATGGTAACGCATTCCAAATCGAGGACTCATAAATGCGATATTTGTCCCTCAACTTTTGAAAAGAAAAGAAAACTGAATACCCACATGAAGCAACATGACGACCGAAAACGTTTTACATGTGAACTTTGTCATATGAGCTGGATATCTGAGCAAGGTGTGCAAAGTCATTTCAAAACACTTAGTCATAAGATAACTGCCCTTCGACCTTCAAATCTAGTAAGCCTTACTGACCACATGAAGAAACATAACCGGCAGGATCATTTGAATTGAAGAGAAAAATTTAGAGACTTCTTCTTTTGCTCTCAAGATATTTATCATTTAACCAGTCATGAAAAGATGCACAAAGAAGGCAGCGAATGAACGCCTTGGAATTTGAACGGATAACATTCTTCAAATACTGTGAATTTGGAAGATGAAGAAAGCAAATGCAATATTTAATCATCATGGTTAATGCGCACTTATATCCCAATTTTTATATTACGATTAACGAGTTACATTAGGCACTGAAAGTCTCTGAGTATACGCAACTTTTTCTTATTGTAACTTTGAATCCAAATATTAAGAAAATCTATTCATTAGCTAAATAAAAGAATGAATTGTTCTTTATATAGACTCCTTTGTACATTAATTCTTTAACATTCTGCCTGGAAAGAGACAATATGCAGGGTGTTTCAAAAATATCTGGCCAAAATGAAATGGTAGGTCAAGCATACGATAAGAATCCAAAATCACCCAGGAACATGGGTGCGCAAACGCCATCTAGATGCATCAGATGGCACTTAAAATAAAACAGCGCTGGCCGAAACGCCGATTTCTTATTGAATCTTAAAGGTATTAAACTGGAATATTTTTAATAAGTTGCCATCTATATCTGGCCTCTGAAGTTGTAAAAGAAAAATTAGGTTACCTTTAGTACATACGCAGTAAAAAAACATTTACTATAAATGCTCGTACCTTCTCTAATATTCTCAGTATTTACTTCATATTTTTAGTCAATACTACTCTAGCATATTGTCACACAGTCTGTAAGTTTCATAAAATTTGGTTGAAAACCTTATAAGCAAAAAACATACAAAAAAATTGGAATTTTTTAAAGAAACCTTTATAACTTCCAGCTATTCCAGCTATTTTTACGAAAATGCAAGTAAATATTGCGCATAACACACAAAATAATTGACGAATGTTGTAACCTATTATCAGATTTCTGTTAAATGGTGTGAGCCAAAATCCCTTTTCGACTTCATCAATTTCTGATCAATCAACAAAATGCCTTCGTAATCGAATCTTCAATGTAAATTGTGAGTTAAAACTTTTCTTTATATGGTCGAAGTTCGAGGAGATATTTGAAAAAATGTGCAAATTTCCAAAATTGTCGGCAATTGTGGCAAGCGCTGCATTATTTTACATGCCATCTGCTGCCTGTAGATGGCGTTTGCGCACCCATGTTTGTAAGTGATTTTAGATGTTTATCATATGCTTGACCTACCCTTTCATTTTTCCCAGATATTTTTGAAGCACCCTGTAGAAATATCAGTTATTTTTACACACTTAGGTCTGGCGCAGTATAACCCAATATGCCTTTGGTATCTGAAATCCCACTAAAAAACAAATAATTTACACACTTTTATTTTACTCGATTTGTTTCGTTTTTGTAAAGATGGAACTTTGTAATCGATTTTCTACTCACTTTGTAATGTGCTAAAGTTTTGACACTCGTGTACGAGGATGAATCCAAAAGTAAGTTTACAAGGATAATAAAAATTATTTATTTACAATACACAGAAAATAGAAAAGGGAATTGAGAGGCAAACTTGCTGATCACTTTTACACATAATCACCATATCTATTGAGGTATTTATCTGAACGCAGAACCAGCTTGTTTAACCCGGCTTCGTAGAAATCACGTCCCTGCCCATTGAGCTAGTTCTTGGCAACTGTTTTCACATCACCGTTTGAACAGAACCTTGTTACAAATAAGTGTTTGGAACCCAGGAAAAGTTTTAATAAATAATAAAGTGTAAAGAAATTATTTAAAAATCGGAAGATTGTTGAAATTCCTTTCCATAAATATTGACGATTTTTCTGTTCTATTTATTTTAGATACACAAAACTTCCGCGCCGAAGCTCCTTCATTTCCGGTTTCTCTTGGACGATAAATTACATTGGAAATCGGTCCTGACGCAGAAGTTCTATTTTACCCCAAATAAGCGAAATAAAGACCGGATATGGTCCATTTATGAAACAGGCGATTTTAAAATTTTCTTATTGTTTTAACCATTTTTAATTATTGACTCATGGTTGTACAAATTTCTACAAGTACGTGAATCGTATTTTAGTTTTGAAAACCTTATTTGACCTGAGTCTATATTTTATGGACATTGTAAACTGAAAATGAACTTTCAGAATGAGTGGCGAATCCAGGATTTGGGTCAAGGGGGGGGGGGGCGGAGGTATAAAAAAATTTGTGCAGTCGTGACGAATGCAACACCTTATGGCTTATGTAAACCAAAACACTTTAACTTTACAGACTTTACTCACCTGAAAATAAGAATCATAAAGAACACTACAATGCTTTCGACAATTTAAATAAAAAATACAATGAAATAACTAGCAAAAGCATGTTTTTGACCGCGTCAACGTTACAAATACGAGTGGAATGACTACAAAAGTGGGAAAAATATCGATCCTGTCAAAAGCCAGGAAGAAATGTTGTCACTTTTTTTAAAGGGAGGTTAAGGAAAAACAGCTGTAGTGATTTTTAATAAAAGATTTACAGTCTTGCTTTGGGGATCTGACTTGTATAGCCCTAGATTGTAATGTTCAGAATCAAGAGAAAAGCAACTTTCCCTAAAACTTAGAGTTTGCCTTTTGCTTTAGGAAAATTAAATTCCATCTAAATATCTAATAAAGCAAGTACGTTTCAAGAATATTGTTTCTAGATAACACATGTAATACTTAGCTTTCTTTTGATCACTGAAGAAGATAATTGAATTTTCCTAGAACTGTAATTTTTTTTTAATATTTTTTATAGCAATATGTTGTTTTCATGTAATATTGAATTCGATTTATATGGGGTGATAGCAATACGGTCCCTCTAAAAATGTAACAGCTTTAATATTTTAGCGAAGAAGAAATCTAGTCTTCAGATTTTGAATCTTACCTTCTCCACTCTCAAATTGTCAGTAATTGACTTCCTAATTATTCTTTCGAAAATAACGCCTACCAAACAGATGTACCGAAATACGACCTGCCGTTGTTGACATACACTATATGCCCAAAAGTATCCGGACACTTGCAGATTTTCACATTTTTTAGAATTTCTCCGTAATGGTTTAACCGACTGCCTTTAAACTTCGGACATGTAAAGAATGAACAATAACTCACATTTTACAATGAAGATTCGGTCTTGAGGGCAATTAGGGGACCGTCTACAAACTGATGAAGACAAAAATGTTTTTGGCCCACTCCGCTTCACAGAATACTGATAACAAGATGAAACTTTCAGAAATGGTAATGTTTAATGTGCATAATATTTACAGGAATTATTGTAAGCTCATCGTAAATATTTGGGAAGATATAAAGGTTTTCTTAAAAAATCTCAAATTTTCCCACCTGTGTTTTGCTTATAACATGCAGAGTATTCTGTTATATTATACGAAACTTACAGAAAAGATGGCTGTTTAGTGAACCAACGGTCTCTGATTTTCCCTCCACAGAAAGTCTAGCTCTTCAACCCCTCGGCGTAAGACCGGATGGGGGTGCTGGACTCCTGTGATTGGTCCCAAAGAGTTTTTTTTTTTGTGTGTGTTTGTTGATTTCTTGTGCAGGCTTCTGCCTCGCCGATTTCCTGTGTATGTGAGAATTTGTTGTAACGCTGAGTTTTACGGTCGTCTCTAGAGAGAGCGTCCGTTATGAGTTTAATACATTTACAGTTCTCTAGATTTGAGTATTTTTGAGTCATGTTTGCTATCGACGCAACATGTGGTCCGTCTAGGAGTCGAAGTATATAGTGTTCCTTGGATAATTCGTGGATTAGAGTTTCAATCAAAACTGCTTCATCGCTACAAATGGTGAGTGAATCCCTTTAGTTTCATTGTGTGAAGTGACTGTTGATTGCGTATTAGAGTTATTAAAATGTTTAAAGGAGCAAGAAAAGATGATTTGAAGCAAATCGCTTCAGAATTAAATCTTGAAGTGAACGAAAAGAACACTTTATGGGACATTATTGAATTAATCAAAAACTCTGAACCTTATAAAGAAAATTCTGAATCAGTTAAAGAGATTGCAGATTTAGTAATTGAAGAGAGAAAGAGACACGAGCAGTCTCAAGTTGAAATCGAGAAATTAAAATTAGAATTAGAAGTAGCAAAGGCTCAAGCAGAAATTAAAAATACCAGCTGTGAAGGCGAATCGCAAGATTCATTAGAGACTCTAATTAAGAGTGTACGGACTCTAACAGTTAAATTGCCTACTAAACAAGAAAATTGGGGTTTTTTCTTTTCGTCCTTAGAAAGAGCTTTTAGCACAAAAAATGTTTCCGAAAAGTACAAAGCGGAGATTTTATTAAATTTACTAGGAGAAAGGGCATCTAATGTAATAACATACATAAAAGATGATGACTTGAGTGATTATTTAAAAGTAAAAGATATTGTTCTTAGAGAATTCCAACCTACTCCTAGTTCTTGTTTAGAAAACTTTAGAAAGGCAACTCGAAACCATAATGAAACATATATAATGTTCGCGAGCAGGCTAACAACTAATTTTGATTATTACTTAAAGCTAAGAGATGTATCGGATTTTGAATCACTGAAACAGCTAATAGTGTCTGATAAACTTCGCCAAACACTTGATAGAGAAACCGCATCATTTATTAGTGTCAGAGAAAGTGATAAATGGTTCCGACCGGATGAACTTGGGAAAGAAGTTGATTTATACTATACATCTCGGGGGAAAACAACACCTGAAAATTATGCTGGTCATAAAAATTCTAATGTAAGAAATGTGTCTAAGGTTTTTTTATCTGATGTGAAAAGTATTAAGTGTGTTTTGTGTCCTAAAAATCACCATATTTCAGCTTGTCCAAATTATTTAATGTTATCTGTTGAGGAACGCATTGAAGTGGTAAAATCTAACAAATTATGTTTTAATTGTTTGCATTTTCATACTGTATCAAATTGTAAATCAAAAATATCATGTCACTGTAGGAAACGCCATCATAAAACTCTGCATTTTCATAAAACGGATGAATGGCACCAGCCTGTTTCTGCGGAAAGAAATAAACAAGAAAACCGCGCATCCGGTGATTCCCAGAATAGGGGGTGGTTAGCAGACGCGGTCAATGCACCCTCAAGAGGGGGAGAACATTCCCTAAACGTTAATGCTCCTGATTTCGTACAAGGGAGTAGCCTAACTTTCATGAGCAATAATTGTAATAAACAACATTCGGCGTTGTTGAGTACTGCTGTTTGTTATTTAATTGATGAGTCAGGGAAACAGGTACGTTTACGTTGCTTATTAGACGCTGGTAGTCAGATGTCCTTCTTAAAGCGAGATTGCGTTGAAATGTTGGGATTAAAGAAAGAGAAAACAAATATTTTAGTATCAGGCTTAAATGATTCCTCGATTCCAATTAAGTCTCAAGTTACTGCTATGATCACTAATGAAAACAAAAGTTATGTTCGAAGCTTAAACTTTTTAGTTGTCCCTAAAATTACAGCAGGTTTAACACCTTCTAATAAATTTGATGTTTCTATTGGAGATTTTAGTAATATAAAGTTAGCAGATGAAAAATTTAATGTGCCTGAAAGAGTAGATATGCTTCTAGGTGTGGAAGTGTTTTATGAATTGCTCAGACCAGGTCAAATTAGTATACCAAATTCTAATCTCCTCTTACAAAATACTGTTTTTGGGTTCATAGTATCAGGAGGGATTCCGAGAGAAAATGAGAACGTGATACATTGCGGATTTCTAAAACAAGAAATTAACTTGGACCAAACGCTTAAACAATTTTGGGAGATTGAAAATGTTGAAAGTGATATACCTAAAAGTAGAGAGAGTATTTTATGCGAGGAACACTTTCAAAATAATCATTCCAGAGATAAATCGGGCAGATATATCGTTAAAATGCCTTTGAAAGAAAATCCAGATTGCTTAGGTAAATCGATTGCACTTAAAAAACTAAATTCATTATGGAATAGATTTGTCAAAGACCCTGAGCTCTTAACACTTTATTCAAATTTTATGCATGAATATCTTGAGTTGGGACATATGTATGAGATCAAAGAAATTGAAGAAAAGAGCGGATCGTATTATATCCCTCATTTAGGTGTTTGTCGACCAGAAAGTAAAACTAGTCCCCTTAGAGTGGTTTTTAATGCGTCTACACTAACAACTGCGGGAAATTCGCTCAATTCAATTCAATACAATGGAGGGGTTATACAAGATGATTTGTTCTCGATAATGGTTAGATTTAGAAAACACGCATTTGCCTTCACAGCGGATATTAAAAAAATGTATAGGATGATATTTGTTCACCCATCGCAAAGGCAGCTTCAGAGAATTTTGTGGAAGGACTCTTACAATGGTCCAATAAAGACTTACGAGCTTGCAACGGTCACGTATGGGACTGCAAGTGCGCCTTTTTTGGCTATGAGAACATTAAAACAGCTAGCAATAGATGAAAGAAAAAGATACCCTGCAGCATCAACTGTCTTAGAAAGCGACCTGTATATGGATGACGTGCTGTCAGGTTCTGATGATTTGGAAACCGCAAAAAACCTCCAACGAGAATTAATTGATATATTGAGTTCTGGGAAGATGTCATTGCACAAATGGTGTAGTAATACTGCTGAACTAGCAGTAAACGGAGAATCTTATCCCTTTTCCAATCCAGAGGAAACTAAGACACTGGGTGTTGTTTGGAAGTCTAAAACGGACTGTTTTTGCTTCAAGGTTGCGAGTGAGGAGTTTGGTGTGACAAAACGTCTAGTACTGTCAACTATAGCT
>BGPR01045010.1:0-12450 GCA_013235015.1 Araneus ventricosus | reverse complement strand
GAAAATTACTATATTAAAGGCATAAACCATAAATTTACTTTTACGCAATTCCTGACGCAAATAGTGATCGAAATACTTTCAATATTACTATTGTCAAAATTAAATAAGCTTTTATTAAAAAAGTTCTTATTTTCAGAGTCTGAATAATTGTAAAACAGATCATCAGACGATTAAAATATTTTTAATTTTGCTACCATTATTAGTAAAGTAATGTATGTTTGAAATGGAAAGCATTTTCCTTTTATATCTGCAACTTAACTTTAGAAATTGAAACGCAACTCGAAATTTAATTTTAGATTATTTTTAACTAGAATAATAGCGGGAAAAAAGCAAACGAGTCTTTAAATTAAAAGCATAACTGATCTGAAAAGAGTATCAGAAGATTTGGTATTAAAAGTTCGTACTTCAAAAAAAAATTCACCGAAACATGATGCATAAAATTATAAATTCAGTAAATCCTCGATTTAACAAACTAATTGGGGTAAAATAGATAGTAGGGAATAATAGTGGGGAAAATAATATGGAATAATAGTAGGGAAAAAAGCAAACGAGCCTTTAAATTAAAAGCAAAACTGATCTGAAAAGAGTATCAGACGATTTGGTATTAAAAGCTCGTACTTCAAAAAAATCTTTTCACCGAAATTTGATGCATAAAATTATAAATTCAGTAAATCCTCGATTTAACAAACTAATTGGGGTAAAAGAGACAGTAGGGAATAATAGTGGGGAAAATAATATGGAATAATAGTAGGGAAAAAAGCAAACGAGCCTTTAAATTAAAAGAAAAACTGATCTGAAAAGAGTATCAGACTATTTGGTATTAAAAGCTCGTACTTCAAAAAAATCTTTTCACCGAAATATGATGCATAAAATTATAAATTCAGTAAATCCTCGATTTAACGAACTAATTGGGGTAAAAGAGATTCCGTGATGTGTAGAAATGCCGCTTTAATCCGAATTGTGTTATGAACAACACTTTACTTTACAAAACCAAATCCAAATGAAATTCATCTGAATTATCTTGAAAATAGCTTGTTCGACCTGTACCAGTTGGAACAAAATTTAATGGCGGTTATTCCTAATCGAACCGGCTCATGCAGATCTCTAAAGAGAATATTATAATTTCTTGATCACATTAGATGATTTCTTTAATTAATTTTACTGCAGTTTTTCTCTTTTTTAGAAGCTTCTCCAATAAGAAAATAAATTATCTGCCTTACTTTACAAAACAAAATCCAAACGAGAGAAATTCATCTGAATTGCCTGGAAAATTACTGATTCAAACTGCCGCAGTTTGAAAACATGGCAGTTATCACTAATCTAGGCTACGCATACAGATGCCTAAGGACAATATGACAGTTTCTTGCTCAGATTTTGGCTGCAGTGTTTTCCCATTTTTTTCATAAGCTTCGGCCAGTAAGAAAACAAATTATTCGCCTTACTTTACAAAACAAAGTCCCAAAGAAAAAGAAAAACTTCTTCGAAGATTCTCCTCCTTACAGCTTCCTTGTTTATTTTGCGTCATACAAATGTCTGATAAATCAAGCAAAAAATATTTATTTTACCGGAAAACTTCAAAACTTGAAATTCCCAAGGGCTTAACACAAAATGGGCCCCCCCCCGGGGGGGGAGGGGGGGGGGTCTTCCAGAAGGGGGAAAAACACAAATATTAACTCCCCACTCGTGTCGAAGTCGAGGGTATTCAGTTCATCTCCAACAAATCATCCATTTTTCCAGGAGAATGTCACCTCTCTCAGCTGCGGGAAAACTTCTGGAAAGGTACCGGCAACCATGGCAACGGCACACCCAGACAACTTCCTACCCCCCTCCCTTGCACCTATGCGGATCAATATCTAGAGGCCTTCTGCTCGGTTCCTCCAATGAGGACTAAGTTCCGAAAAGTGCTTTTGGCCTTTCGACACGAGCAGAGACGGCTGCTATTTTTAGAACCCACTTCAGCACGTACCCGGTACGATAGCCCAGTACCCAAGTAATGAGCTCGGAAATGACAAAAGAAATTTTTTCTCAAAAGGTTTCCTTTCTATTTAATCTTGCAGAGCGCTAATAAATCACCTTGGGTCGCCAGGGACAGACCCAATCCCTTCGTACCCTTGACCTGGTATCAATTAAAAGTACTTTTTCAAAGGGCCTCCCTCGCAAAATTGTGCTAATTGCTCATTGGGCCTTTTTGCAAAGAGATATGGGCCATTTTACCCTAGCTTGCGTGGCCATTTTGCTCTCAGTCATCCAGGATTCAATTCAGAGCACTTTTTCAAAGGTTCTTACTCGGAAAAGTGTGCTAATTGTTCAATGGACATTTTTGCAAAGAGATATGGGCCATTTTACCTTAGCTTGGGTGGCCTTTTTGCCCTAATTCATCCAGGATTCAATTCAGAGCACTTTTTCAAAGGTTCTTACTTGGAAAATTGTGCTAATTGCTCATTGGACCTTTTTGCAAACAGATTTGGAATATTCTACGTTGACTTGGGTGGATTTTATGCCATCACGCCTACAGAACAGAGCATACTTGTATTAGGTATACTTGTATTTGATTAAATGCAACTGACTATGCCAGATTTTCTTGACAGTATCAACGTTTTTGCTCTGGAGTCAATTCATGCCCCCGCTATTACCATAAAACGTATAACGTCAGTTTTATTTTGGAATCCGTTTCGCATCATATAGAAGAAAAAAAAATTGCACGGCATAATAGCATAGTGCAGGAAAATATACAGTTAGATGTCAGATGATAGGCAAATAGGTTTGTTAGGTAGCTGTGGGTCAACTGAATTGACTCAATACTGGCTCACGCTTATAAAGTTTTAAGTAACCACAGACATAATTCTGAAAGGACGCTGAAATGAACGTTTTTAAATAGTTGGATTTTATTACCATCTGTATTCTGCTCTGTTTGGTAACTGAAATTGGTCAATAATGGCCTGTTGAACATTGTCCAATAAATAAAGATGAAAATGAATTCTAATTATTTGATTACTAGAATTCTGTTTTATCCGTTCTCATTATTCGATTGATTTCCAGTAGCAAGTTCCGCTAGTTCTTGAAATATTTCTTCAGTGAGCTGTTTGAGTGCCATAAAAGCACGAGTTGCCTCTTTTGCAAGTATTCTCAACTTTCAATCCAAAACGATAAGGAGTTCAAGTTGTCGTGGTTGCACCAAGTTGTTCCTTGGTGTATCATCAAATGTTCTTGATTCTTAAAAACATTGTCTACCTAAATTTTTCCAAGAACATGTTCTGATGCTTCTGGTAATAACTTCTCATTCAAATATTCACATTAACTTTTCCGTTTTGAAAAAGAAAAGTGTGGCAACTTTTCAAGGATGAAACTTTTTTTGTCACTTGCAACACAGATAACAACCAAATATTTACCGCGTTAAATTCAATTAAATTATTCGATGTAACAGAGTCGCCTCAAATCTCGGAATATTTCGATTTGTTTTCCAAATGAGTATACCTTGCATCTTCCAAATGCCAAACTTTCAAAATTCTATGCTGCATTAAAAAACTTTCTGAATCGAGATCAAGATTTACTCAAGATTTACTTCAAACCAGAGCTAATATGCATTTTGCAGCTTGTACAGAATTTTCAGAGTTGTCATAGGCCAAAAACCGACGTGGCTGAACTGCACTATTATAAAGTTTTTAATAAAGATATTTTAGGAATGGAAAAGGTTCCATTTACCTGATTATACCTGTTTTGAAGGAATACTCACTTCCAACCTTGCAAGTTTGCTGATTTTTTTTTTCAAATTTTTGTAGATTCTATAAATTTAAACAATAATAAACCCATTTTATGGCTTGTGTTTAATATTAAATTCTTAACTTGATTTCATAATCAACCATTTTATCTCTTTATACAATGTTTTGAATATAATTCATAGAGTTCAAAATAAAGTTCTACACTCAGCAATTTATTCTTTGAATTCTCCATTCTGTTGGATGCATTTTAAAACCATGCGAAAGACGAATATTTTTTAAAAATGCATGTAACTGCTTTCACAATAGTTTTTACATGAAATTCTGTCAAACGACATTTATCAGGTAGCTATTTTCCAATTAATATTTTTTAATTTTTTTTTATCTAAATCTTAATCTTTTATCTAAAAAAATTTTAATCTGTTTTAAGGAATAAAAAGGGATTCGTATTTTTTTTAAATATAGAAAGCTGTGAGTAAGATTTTTTTTCTAAGCATATGGTAGGAAAAGAAAGGGTTTTTTTCAAACAAACCTTGTTTAAATTTAGCATAATTTTAATGATCTATTAGATAATTTGAAAGTAGTAATGTTTTCATTCTAAAAAAATTGCATAGAGAAACCAAATTAAATAAAGAAAAAAATCATTTCTCTAGTTTACAAATATTAAAATATGTTTTAACTGAATAAAATGTTTAAAATGCATCATATTGACTAAAATTTAAAAATTACCATTATCTTTCTTTTTTTATGTAATCATTTACAGCTCTTAAAATGTTTTTAGTTAAAATTTTAAACTATCTTTATTATAATTTTTAAATTAACTAAGGCTTAAAAACAACAAACACACAAAGGTTAATTTTGGAGGAGAAGGCTATATTTTAAAACTTGGGCATTCAGAATCAATATTCTTGATATACAATTTTATCATGAAATTATTATTCTTGACATATCTCGAATTTTTGAACCAAATGCTAATTTCATATATCTCATATAAGAATTGAAAATGATTTCCTAAATTATTCTTCTATTTTACGAATTATTTTGATGCTTCAAGTGAATCCTTTAAAAAGTGGTAACAGTAAATTATTTTTATCATACAAAAAATAAAAACAAAAAGATGATATATGAATATTTTTTAATTAATTACGAAATTTATTTTAAGTTTAGTATCTCAAAAGCAAAAGCAATCCCATTAAATATTTTGAAACAGTTTTCATAAAAGGTGGTTGTTAAATTTGATTTATTATTATTTATGCTCGAAAATAACCAACAGCGTCAAATACACTTGAAACTTGATTCAAAATTACATAAAAGTGCGTACTTTGGATGAATCTAAAGAAATAAAACGAGTTTCAAAAATACTTCAATCAAAAGTTTTAATGAGGAAAGGAAACTATGTGGATAAGTGTAAAAAAGTGCCCTAGATCCAGAGAAAATCAATATTTCCTCGCTTAATATCGATTTATCTTCCTGCCGAGGGTGATGATGCATGTAAATCGATAATAAGGTGAAAATATCGATATTTTTTTAGTATCGATTTTATTCAGTCAGAATTTTAAACATGAAAAATATTCTTAAAGGAATCGGAATTTCAAGAATGTTTTATTCAAAAACAACATTCTTGACTCCTGAATGAATTGGATTAACTATTTCGATCAGAGATAGCAAATTCAATGTAATTTTTAAGGAATAATAATTAATATAATAATAATAAGTAATATTAATAATTAATAATAATTAATAATTTTCTTAGGATTAATATTTTAAAATTTACAATGCAAAATATGAGATAGAAAATTTTGATTAAAGGGATTTACAGGAATCATAAATCAATAAAGAACGTTTAAAATCATTAATTCTTTCTAAATTTATAAAATAAATAGATTGTCTGTATTGAAATACCAACTCCAAAAAAATTTAAACGTAAACCAAAAATTTTCATAGATACATACTAACTCTATATTCTTTACAATATCTTTCATAATAGGAAAATTGTACAGATGAATTTATAAGCATTCCAAACTTTTCTAGACAAAAAATTCCATTTTTATTCTTTTAATAAAAATCTGCTAAAATAAAATATAAAATAATCTCATCAGTTTAAAAAGTCAGTCTTAAAATGTTTGAAGATACAAAACTTTAGTATCATCCACATATAAAATTAGGTAACAAATTCTAGTTTGCCAAATTTTAGGCTTAACCGCTTAAAAATCATTTTATATTGTTTCCTTATAAAAGCTTTTAAATACATATTTCTTTCTTAGATTAGCAGAATATATTCTAACTTTAACAAGCCATGGCTGATACAGATTTTTCAAGAATCTATGAAATTAATCTATGAAATAAATCACTAAAAATTATTCGAGTTTCTGTTTTATTTTAAATTAAAACACTTTGTTATATCGAAGTTCTGAATTCATAATAAAGAAATAATAATTTGAAAACTCATTTTATATTTATATTTTATATTATTTAAAGGAATATTTAATTTCTTTCAAACATATAAAATCAAACTAGCTTACCTTCGTAGCTTAGAGTTTTTCAACACTGAATAACAAGAAAATTTTCAAAATTACTTTTTACTACTTTGTTTCGAAATAAAATAAAGATGGCAGCAATAGATCGATATGCTCTACACCCATTCTTAAACGAAGTGCAACTTCTCTACATTTCTTTTCTTTTTCATTTACTCTCTTTCGTAGTAATTCTAAATAATTTTTTGCTACCATTTTGTCAACTTCAGTTTAAAAATTATTTTTTAAGAGTTTTGGAATAAAAAATAAGAGTAACGATTTTTAAAAAAAAAAAAAAAATTTAGAATAATTAAATCAGAACGAATATTCGAATTTTTTGCACTATTTGACTGACAGAAGATCGCTTAGCAGCTAATAAATTTTAGAAGACAAAAGAAGGCGGGAAAATTATTCGATCGTTAAAAGAGCAAATTCTGCTTTCAACAAATTGAATTTCCCTGCCACTTCTCATCTGAACGGATGGTGAAGAGTAACAAGGGTTAGACCTGTAATTCCCAAAGCTAGAAAACCAATTGAATTATTTTCTAGAAAAATTGATTCTTTACCAATTTATCGCTTGACGTGGAATCTCAGCTTTCACCAAATCGAAATTCGGTGCTTCAAATAACTCACCTGAATAGATAGCGTTGGGTAATTAGGGCAAGACCTATAATTACCAAAGTTGGGAAATCTAAAGAATTCTGAAAAAAAAAAAACGCTTTATCGTTTGGCGGGAAAATTCTGCTTTCACCAAATCAAAATTTTTTGCTTCTAATAACTCACCTAAATGGATTGCGTAGGGTAACTAGGGTAAGATCTATAATTACCAAAGTGGGGAATCGGAAAAAATTCTGAAAGTAAGAATAATTTTATCGTTTGGCGGGAAAAATCTTCTTTCGCTGAATGCGATTTCGGGACAACTTACCTGTGTGGATGGTGAAGGCAAACGTAAACAGTAGCGGTACCCAGAGTTTGCTCCCGAAGCTTTCATGGGCAGCCATGGTGGAAAGCTGCCTTCCAAGGTGGAAATGGAGTCCAGGTCACGCCGCAACGACCTTGCAGCTGCTAGCAGCCAGATTGGGGCTGCTATCCAGAGGCAAAGAAGCTGAGCGTTTCCCTTCTCTGTCAGTTTCTTCAGAGATGACCAATCATAGAGAGTGATTTGAAACTAATTTAGAAGCCGAATTTCACAGATTAAGATATGGAGGTGCCCTAAAAGACAGGGTCGCGCTCGGAGAAGGGAGAGTTAAATGATAGAGGGTAGCGCATGCGTTCGCTAGCTGGGGTTGCGAAGAGGTGCCCGGATGTTGAGCGATCGATAATCGAATGCTCGTTGGGCGTCCTTTTCTCCCCGAGATGGAGCAGTTTTTTGTGCCTTTTCCATCTCGTTCCGTGCTTGCTGCGGGGGCGTGTGTTACAGAGGCCATTGCTATCGCGAAGTATTCGAATAGTTTTGAAATGAAGCTCTTAAAAACATCGGGTTTTTTCTCTGTCACTTCTCTACAAACAAGAAACAAAAATGTTTAAATGTCTTTTCTTTTTCAAATATTCCAAAGAAGCGAGTTCTGCGTATAATGCCCATTGTTACAATGTTACTGAGTCATTAAAAGAAGATTTCTTCTTTTTTAAAAAATTATGTTAAAAAACCATTTATCTGGTATCTGAACCGTATTAAACACCAGTTCATCTAGAATGCTATGAATGATTTAAATATTTCGAAAATATTCCTCAGTCGTAGTCAGTTCTGCGCATAATATCCATTGTTACAATGTTACTGAATCATAGAAATTCGATTTCTTATTTTTTAAAATTGTATTAAAACCTCATTTATCTGGTATCTGAACCGTATTCAAACATCAGTTCATCTAGAATGCTAAGAATCATTTAAATATTTCAAAAATATTCCTCTGTCATAGTCAGTTCTGCGCATAATATCCATTGTTACAATGTTACTGAATCATAGAAATTCGATTTCTTATTTTTTTAAATTGTATTAAAACCCCATTTATCTGGTATCTGAACCGTATTCAAACACCAGTTCATCTAGAATGCTAAGAATCATTTAAATATTTCAAAAATATTCCTCAGTCATAGTCAGTCCTGCGCATAATACCCATTGTTACAATGTTACTGAATCATTAAAAGATGATTTCTTATTTTTCTTTAAAATTGTGTTAAAAACCCATTCATCTGGTATCTGAACTGTATTCAAACACCAGTTCATTTAGAATGCTGTGAATCATTTAAATATTTCAAAAATATTCCTCAAAAAATCAATTCAAACTCTTAATGGCTTACGATAGGAAGCAAAATCAAAACGATTTAGAGAGATTTATTTGGCGATTTTCTCAATTTAAACATGTCTATTATACAAATTCGATTTTTTCGATGTTCAATAAATATCTATATTGTAATAATGCCCTATGCTATGTCCGTAAATATTTTGAAAATTTCTTAATTGTTTGATTCCACAAAAGATCTTTATCGAATTTGTAGCTCATTCATTGTGACAGAACAGAAATTTAATAATCTAGATTCTTTTTAATCAGCATGTCTTAGATTTTAAACTAATTAAATCTCTATTCAAAACTTCATGAAAAGGAAAAGAGATTGCTGCTAAACGTAATTCTTTATCCTCAAAAGTATTTGTCATTTAAAGAGTACCTTTCATTTGAAGATTCCAAATACGTCAATAAACGAAATTAGTTTATTCTTTTGTGAAATATTCACAGGTTAAAAAAACGCTACTTCATTTTGATTATGAGGACAATTCAAATTAAACAATGCTGAATCTAAATTGAATATGTATGACAATACATTTCTATTGACTTCTCCGATATTTGAAAGTTTAAAGTATGTATGATTTTGGATGGAGCTGAAGTATGGAATTCATATTTAAAATGCTATGCAACCATTCTCCAAAAATCATGAAGAGTTCGTCAGGATTTTGATATATAATGCAGCTTTCAAATACCAAACTCCTCATGCAACAAAATCATGAATGTAATAGTCCAAACTACCTTTATTTCACATTATTCTTTCTGAAAATAGATTCCCTGATCTGTTTATGGAATTCTTCAATTTAAAATTATTCATAATTTATCGAAATTGCGACAAAATAGTTGAATAGATTGATTGTTTTTAGTTATAGATAGTTTATTTTAATAAGTTCTCATTATATGTCTTGACGTTTTTGTGAAGCTTTTCGATCTCGTCTCTCGAAGCTCTGTGATTCTCTCATGAGTTTGGGTACACTGAAAATTAATATAGTTCATTTTTGGATGCAAATAAATTTTCATAAGTCGTTAAGTGAAGATATCATTTTCTGCTTTATATCTCCATTTAACTTGTAATAACTCAAAAAACAATGAATTTCCTTTTTTCTGAAATCTCAATAAACTAAATGGAAAAAAACATATTTTTCTCTTTCAACCCTACTCCAAGCTTTAATTTTTTTCTTTTAAAAATAAGCATAGAGCAGAATAAATGATACTTCAAGTATTAATGTTCGGAGACATTTTTTTGAAAAATAACTTATATATATATATATATATATATATATTAATGTTATTTTTCAAATGCATATGTTTTAAAACTATGAAAATATTGTAAAATTAAGCTTTCAAAATAATATTTTTAAAAAAAACTGAGAAATTTGAAGAAAAATGACTAAAATATTTGCCTTACGTTAACAGCCATAGACAAAATCATATTCTAAATATACATAAATCCTTGTAGGAGTACATTTTTATGACAGTTATCTGTGTTATGCTCTAAAATCTTTCTTGTACTTCAAAACAGTTTTGAGATATAGCTGAACATAGTTACTAAACTGGTAATTTTTCATAAAAAATGCTTTTCGTTTATATTTAAACACTTAAAAATATTGCTTGATTTTAAAATTGACCTTAGTTTTTAGAGGAAAACATCAAGCATATTACAGAAAACAATCTCAGAAAATTTCATATCGATACTTGAATAACGTTTTGAGAAATTATTGTTACGGTCGACAGTTTTCCTCAAAAATATAATTTCTCAGAAAACGCATTTAAAGTTTTCATGCAACTTAAAATAATGCTTACAGTTCGGTAACAAAACAGCTGTAACTCCATTTGTAATTCACGTAGAGTAAAAAGTGGGACAGTTTTAGAAAGCTTATTAAACAGGCTACACAAAATTAAGTCATAAAATTTTTTTTGATAATTTCATCAAAAACGACGATTTTAACAGTCGGATACCTTAAATTAATAACCCAACTATAGACAGCGATATATCATGATCGAATTACATAGAAAGCTAGAAGCAACGTAATACATGCTTGACCAAGACTTATGGATGTAGAAAGAACTCCAAAAGTTTAAATAATTTTCGTTTAAAATATAGGGTTTCATTCCACAAAATATCGATTATTGTTATTTAAAAAAAGACAGACCTATCAATTATTTTTAAATTCATGATTACCCTATTCGTAGCTCTTTAACTGAACACAATGTTACAACGCTTATATTTTTCAGTTCTGTTAACTTGAGTTGTCTCTGAGAGTACTGTCGCCGTATTGTCATAGATTATGTTGCCATTCTTTTACTATAATATCACTTTGAATTCTTTCTGCTCATTTTCATCCAGGGTAATTAAATCTATCGTCTTCGTATGAAAAAACCTAACAATCTCACTGGTATTTTTAAATGATTTCCTGTTTATGAAAGAATTATAAAAAAAAATAACTGATGAAAGAAAAATAACTGGGTAAATTCCACAGAATCAATCTCTTTCTATTGTTAAAAAATGGCACAAAGTACAAGAATTGAACTTCAAAGAAACAGAATATATCGATTTCAAGTGGCCGAAGAATATATTCCAGTAAAAAATACCGCATGAACTTTTGACCATAATATTCAGATCTCTTTTTCTCACAAAAATATTGCCATTTTCGCCGCCGAATTCAACAGAACAACTCGGCCACATGGCAAAGGAGTTGTAAAATGCATTTCACTGCAAGCATTCTTTTGAAGCAGAAAAAGAACATTGCTATGCATCGTAAAAGAATGAAGGTCTTTATTGAGCAGTAATAAGCATTCAATTCTTCCAGAGAAGAATGTTATATGACAGATTTTTAAAAATATTTATATGACAGATAAGATAATATATATGACAGATGATAGTTATATGACAGATTTTCAAAAATATGTATTGCATTCTGCTAAAGTGTTAACTGTTACATAACTTACATCATTTTACTTATTTATCTACCAATATTAATACAGTCGACGCTCGTTATAACGACCCTCTGCGTCCCACAGCAAAAGGTCTTTATAACGAGTGGTCGCTATAGTGGATATAATTAAAAAATGTACTCGGCAGTTCCGTAAAATTAGGCTATTTTTAAAGAGATTCCAACTAAATACTCAAATTATTTTTTATCATTGGTATTAAAAATAAAATTTTATCAATTAAAAATATATTTCTAAAATAAATTTTAAAGAAGAAAATAAAGGAATTTTGGAAAAATACCGGGAAGAGTGTCCACTGAATTCGGACGTTGTATTGGGATTAAACGATACTGGACACTCGATATACCGGAACTAAAATAACATAGAGTGCATAGGGAAACACAGTTGGGGATTTTATCACGGGTAGTTATAATAGAATGGTCTTTATAATGTGTGGTCGTTATAACGAGCGTCGACTGTATCAATGGAATCTATTCGTATGACTTGACAGTAACATGACAAAAATGACCGCCATGTCATGTAAAATCCAAATGCATAAGGCATGGCGTAATGCCGTTTTCCATTGCAAGATATCTAGTGGGTTCCAAATGAAATTTTTTGATTCTTTTATATAAAAAAAGAAAACAACGAAGTTTTTATTGAATATAATTTCAGGTTTCATTATTGTATTACCTTAAAATGCATTTTTCAGGAAAATAATTACTGATATTAGTATGCATGACATCCATTTCGTTTGCTCTAAATTGTAATGGAATTTTTTTAACTTAGTTTTGTCGATGCATTTTATGTGGTGTGTGAGCATGAATGTTCTATTCATGAGTTCACGTGCGTGTCCTGACCATTATTAGCAGTAATCGGGAAAACACCTTTTTAAAAGCCAATTTTTCATATGCGAATTATTCCAAGTCAACTTAATCTGCATACTGAATTTCATGAAATGCGTTAGAGAGAAAAGGATCCATTAACTGCATAGAAAAGAATCCGCATACT
>BGPR01045009.1:0-12450 GCA_013235015.1 Araneus ventricosus | reverse complement strand
TAGTTCAACTAAGGTGCATTTCAGTTATTCCATTTGATAAAATAAATGCAATCAAACCTCTCTATAACGACACTGCACGGACTGATGCAGAAGTTCGCTATAACCGAAGTTTATCTGTATCCGATTTGTTGAATATTGTCTGCACGAGATTTCCTGTAATCCTTAAATGCATTCCTGTGTTGAAAAAATTAATTACATTAAAATGCAATTAATAACGAGCAATAATAAATTAAAATAAATGTTTCTTCATAAAAAAAATTAAACAATGGAATTAATTGCAATTTGTTTTATTTCTCTAAAATATAAAAATAAGTAGTGATTTTTTTTCGTGAAAGAGCTGAATCTAAGCTTGAAAAGCTTGTCCATTTTTGTTTACTACAATACACTCCTGATTATCAGGGTTAATCACCGGGAGGGATCGCACGGACAATCGAAAAACACGGATAATCCGAAACTCCTTTTTATTAAAGAAAAAATCAACATCAGTACAAAAATATAAAAATTACTTACATTTGCATGCTGTATAACATCAAACTAGGTATTTTCCTTTTAACATTTGCTGCTTAAGAAAAAATCTGTAATGCGTCTTTGCTTCTGCTGTTTGTTCATATCTTGTATATCGACACATATTTTACGAACCGCTGTAATGTCACCGTAATCAAATCCTCTTTTTCCCATATAATCTAAGAAAGTTTCCACAGATTGTAGAGCAGCAGAAGGAGAAATTGTATTTCCCTCATTTAGTACATCTTCTGAATCAGTACTAGCTGATTCTCCATTATCAGGTTTTTGAAGGATTTATAATTTTTGCTTAACATTTAAAACGTTTCGTTTTCGTTTCACACCACTCATTTTCACCAGAAAAAAAGTTCATGCTACTAACTGACTTTAGACGCAAAAACTGAAGAACACGTGCTAAGTGAAAGAAGACGAAGAAGTTAAAGAATGACGTGTCAGGGCGAAGTGTGTTCGTACGAGAATAAGCTAGTAGGAAGTCGATGATTCAGTTCTCGGAAAATTAGAGGTTGAACCGGTAGAGATTGCACGTGGAGGAAGAAAAGAAATCCATTCTTTAGCCTCCGCCGTCTCGGCTCACTAGTTTCACGGAATGAATCTCTCGATCGAACATCAACATCGATTTTACATGAATGATAAGCGTGAAAAGGTTTCTCTTTAACTTTCTTTGTGAGTGAATGAGCACGGATAATCCTCAAACCGGATAATCCGCGCACGGATAATAGAGAGTATACTGTATATACGAATTCCTTGCTTTTGAAGATCGTTACAAGCATTTACAAGCATTTCGACTGAGACCATTTGGAAGGCTGGTTTTAACAGAAGGATCGTTATATACCTGGTTCGTTATACCGGGGTTTGACTAAATATTGCTTTTAAAAATCATCTTATGTGCTCTCTATGACAATAAAGTATTTTAGTATTCCCCGAAATTAATTATCAAGTAATCAATGAATTTTATTAAATTTCGATTCCCTACTCTTGGCTCCACCTGGTAATAAATGTTAGAAAAATAATTACAAGATTTTATAATATTTGTAATAATGAATTATAAATTCAAGTCTTAAAAGTAGAAAATAATTAAAATAAAAATGCGTCGAATACTATAACACGCAATAAAAAAATGTCTTTTTAAAACAATATTATTTAATTTGTTATTTATATAATGCTTTGTTGAAATCTTGATCCAATCAGGTTTGCTTAATTTTAATTCAAAATACTTTAATCAAATACTTAATTTTATTAAATTAAATTCAAAATATTTTTTAACAAATAAAGATGCATTACCGAGACAAAGGATATTCATATGGTGCAGACCAAATGCGTAGAGCAATTACATTTATAATGTACTAGATGTTACCCGCGACTTCGTGCGCGAAGAATTTGATTTGCTACTTTTTTTAAATTCACGAATGTAAATGTTTCGTTATATATAGAAAGGGGAAATCAAAAGTTCTGACGGTTGATAATACATAATTGGACGACTAATTTAATTCTCCGTTACTGTAAATTACATCATTGTACTCGATGGTATCATCTGCTCTTTGGAATATATCATCTACCATGCTATATGTCATCTGCTTCTACTGTTTAAAATAATACATAAGACAAAATATACCTTCCTATTCTCAAAAACTCTGACAACCATATCATATACGTCAATGGACGATCATGGTTTGTTTATTTTGGATTCATATACCGTTTTCCGGTAACCTTCCGATTTAAGCAATCGCCAAATCTATTTGGCAACTGTATCAAGCGCCAAGCTCGAATTAGTTCTTTCTTTAGTAAACAAAACATTGAATTCCGTGTTCTTTGGGTTTGCGTAATCCTTTCTATTTAAATCGGTTAAAAACAGCTCTTAAAGCATTAAAATTCGAAACGGAACTATTGTAATTAGCTAAATCGTTTGGTTACAAATTTAACCGCCAAGAAAATCTTGGATGTCGATGAAAAGAGTCATAAAGAATAATTTTGGCAACCTTTCCACTAAATTAGGCTCTTATTTTAAGTAAACATTGAACGATATTTTCATTTAGTTACACTTAACTTTAGTTTTTAAATTTTAATCTAAAAACTCTTGGAACTATATTACATTTACCATTAGATTTCTGTCCCGGCGTTTATTTTTCAGTTATTATTCCAGAGATTATTTCTTTTCTCAGCAAGATCACGTGATGCATGACTTTAAAAATAAGTTATTCCACATGCTTGCGCTTTTCTGAAGGATCACGTGACATTTCATTTTGTTTACGCATTCCTTAAGGATCACGTGAGAGTTGATTGAAAAATAAAGTAATAATCTTCATCGCAAATCGCTTGTTAATTATTTAATTGTTATCTGTAATCAAAAATAATGAATTTAACATGATGTCACCTACCCAATGTCCGTTCCTGGGTTTCAAGCTACAACTCTGCCAATTTTCATCCAAATCGGTTTGGTAGTTTTGCCGTGAATGCGTAACAAACAGACAGACACACTTTCGCATTTATTATATTATATGGATATTTAAAAAAATAAGCAAAATTTTCAGAAATAAAGGTGAATTAGTTCAAAGTCTAACCGTTGCCTAGCAACGGAGTAGCTATAAATCTTCGTTATTTCAAAATCGTCTGCACGCATTTTAAAATTTTGGAACTTTTAAAAATTAATAACAATCGAAGGGAAAATGTCAGAGAAATAAAATTGATATCATTGAAAAGGTAAAAATTTGAACTTTAAGATGGTATAAAAATATTTTTTGTCGGACAGTTTGCTCCGAAGTTACGGCGGAAAAACGGTTTCGGTTATTTTCTAATTAACTGACTGTTTAATTAACTTTTGGACGTAGAAAAGTTCGTAAGTGTCTTCCCCTTGTCTTAAATAATAAGTGTACAAAATTTGGTTGAAAACCGCCCATTGGTTTAGGAGGAGATGTGGAACATAGCCACATACATACCCACCCACATACCCACAATGACTTTTATTTATATTAAGATTGCACATCTTGCAGGAGGAAGAAAGACGTGTCACGCACACACACCTAAAAAATCGTGTGTTAGGTATCACATGACATCTGCAATTACGTTTGTCATGTGATTCCATTATCCTTATATGATATCATTTAATGACGGTAATACGAAGGTGCTTCAAAAAGTAAGATAACAAGTCCTCTGAGATAAAAAGGTTTATTCACGAAATCAAAGAGATAAACAAAGGTAGAAAGACACTAGTACATATTACTTTTCCACATAGTCACCATCGTTGTTGAAGCATTAGGACCATCGGTAAACCAAGCTATCGAAGCCGGCATGGAAGAAATCAGGGTCCAGGTCGCGGAGCCACTTAAAGACGGCTTCCTGAACTTCGACATCGGTTCTGAAATAAAGACCTGTCAGGTGCTTCTTCAACGGTCCGAAGAGATGAAAATCACTTGGTGCGAGATCCGGGAGATAGGGAAGGCGTTCAATTGCCTATGTTGTGGACGTTCTCGACAGTTCTGCACACCTCTGCTTTTGTGAAAAAAATCGTGTTTGCCCCCCTATTTTCGTGGCATTACAATCGCTCCGTAAACTTTCACTAGTTGGCGATGAATTTCACGAACTGTTGTTTTCTGAGTATGTTTTCTTTAAACGCAAAAACTTATTGCACTTCAATTGCCGACCATGTATCCGTCAACCCCACCATTGTCTAACAGATATTTGGGAGCGCTACGACACAACTAGCTCTATCTACAAATGGCGTTTAAATACTGTTATCGTCTATTCTATTTAGGCATGGAATTTAATTCGCACGGGAAATTTGTTTACCCGTGAGAGTTCTTGTTAACTTACTTTTTGAAACATCTGCGTATTTCTCCAAGAGTACTGTCATTCCAGTTTTTCTAAATAATTTGTTAAAATATTTTAATTTAAGCTAATACCATTGCTTTCTAATAACCAAATTCTAATGGTAAATCATAGCAATTAAATTCAGAAACGTTTGTATGATCGTTTTTACAAGTTCACGCCAGGCACAAAAAAAAACGAATTTAACTGTTATAAGCATTTTTAGAATTTTAACGGAATCAGCATGCTAATAACATGAAAAGCAGTCACACGACATATTTTCTGAATGATAGAATAGATTCTTCATTAACGTTTTGTATTAGATACACAACATAATAAATAATCCAGTGCTGATAGGTGCAAAATAACAATTGGCATGGGGAATGCTCTCTCTGCTTATTTTGTGAAATAAGCAGAGTAATTTCCAGTTTTTATAGAAATTAAGAAAGTATTTCATTAGTAACATTAACAAAAAAAATTAAAGTTACCTACAGCGATTTAGCAATGCCTGTACTAGTATTTAATTGGTAGTAAAAATATATGGTAAGGTGGGGAAACCGGGTACACTAGGCATCTAGGCACTCTCTTAATATATTTTTTTAAATATGGATTAAAGAAATTTTCATAATACTCAATATTCCTTCCCTTCAAAAGAACGACCAGATCACAAGTCGCAATAACGCAGTTTTAGTCGAGAGGCTGTTCATGAAAGGGAGAAATTTTTCTGTCTGTACAACTCGAGACAGTACTCAAATCAAGTAAGTCTGGCGAGTGTGATTTTATAATTGCAATAAAAAGAACTAAGCCACTTTAGGGATTACACTAAGAAGCTTTAATCTTGATTTGATTCCAATTTTTTTGTTTGGTATAAAAGAAGCTATAAGAAGTGCCCCGTTTCAAAAACAGATTTGGGGAAAATGGGTACTAGAGCTTGGAGAATTGGGTACATAGCATCCAGCTACCTATGAATTTATAACTTAATATATTTTGTACCTCAATTTTCGAAATATTGCTGCTAAACAAGTAACATCAATGCCAGAGAAAGAATTATTAATATATTTATATCCTGGTTTTTTTCTTCCGTGAGAAATAACACTCATCCAGCGACAAAAAAAAATTTACTTAAATTAAAGAAAATCAAGTTATATAACTTTTTTCTTTTACGTTAATGTTAACGAGTTAAAAGTTAAATATCACTATTTAGATATGTATAAATGTTCAGTATATTCCATTCACATATTAAAAATTGATGATTTTATTTATTAATTCATTTCTTATTTACTGATGGCCCAACATCATATTTGTGGCCGGGCCTCAAAATCTAAATGGCGGTGCTATCATCAATTACAATAGTATAAAACGACTATATACAGTGAAACCTGTGTACAACGATACTGTCTATAACGATATTTTCTTTGGTCCCGACGGAATTCCTATTTACTTAATGTATTTTCAACCTGCCTACAACGATAATCACTTTTTAAATGCACCTACGATAATTTTACCACTATAGATCCAATTAGCACGTCCAATTTGGTCGGACAAATCATTAGCAACAAAATGCTGGAGAAATCGGTTAGCAGCTGGAAGTGCAGTGACAGAATCATTTGGGCAATGTACATGTACCTACTGCAGACCAAGGGAGTTGTAATGTTTGACATATCTGAGATTTGAGGGGGAAGTGCTAACCAAAGGTGTCAGACTAGACATTAGCAAAACTCTTGCTCTGCAGAAGTGCAGTGCCCAATTGTTGTCACTGCACTTCAAACTGCTTTAGCGATTTGTCCGACACAGCTGCATCGAGCCTTAGAAAACTGGTACAATACAATACCAATTTTTTTTCCGTTGAAAAACGACACCAGAATGGGGGAAGGGGCTAGAAATCAGAGTTTGTTGTAAGTAGGGGAGCGGGGGGATGCGCTAGCGATTGGAATGTTCGATGCCTCTTTTTTCATGTGCTATCGAACTTGTTCATTCGCAGTTAGAACAACTGAACTCCGTAGATGGGCTCAGGCATACCTGTATGTAAGTATCATTTGCTTCAACAAGTAAGCAAACAAAATTATTTTCAATAAAATTATTATGAAAAAAATTATGCTCACTTCTTCCTTTTATGAATAGGGGAGAGTGGGGCACCTTGAACATAGGGGCACCTTGAACCATCGGCATTTATTTTTTTATTTTCTCACACTAGATGTTACCACAGTACTATCAATTAGTACTAAATATATGATTCATGCAAAGCATTGTTTATTTCCCTTGCTTGATGCCATTGTAGAAGGTTGTGTTTAAAATCCACATATGAGAGTAAAATCTTACAGATAAGATAACAGTTTATTTTCACTTTGATGAATGTGCTTTTAATTAGTTTCTTTTACTAAACAGATTGTAATGTTCCAGATGATGATTTGTATCATAGTTTTAAATGTAAGTGTTGCACCATAACTGTGTCAAAGTAAATATTTTAAGATGGCAGCCAACGAGGCACATTGAACCACAAGAAACGGGGCAGTTAGAACTTATGTTCAACCTGCCCCATTAGTAAAGTTATGTTTTGTTTAATGTATGGAAGAGAATAATATATATTTATTTATTTGATTTATGAATTTTACATTTCAAGACAGACATATATATACCCTATTTGATTTAAATATCAAATAAAAACAATAATAATGAATTGAAATATAAGAACATTAAATTTTAAATCAGTTTAATTTAGATAAATTTGAATTTTTAATTTAAATATCAAACCAAAAAATCAAATGATTTAAAAATCAAGCATCATTTAATTAATGGTGTAAATTAAATCAAAAATGAAAAAATGCTCAAATAAATATGATGTTTACACAATGTTTAAAAATGTTATTAATTTTTCATTATTAAATGTGTAAGAGTAGGCTAGTGTTTCAATTAGAATCAACCATTTTTTCGTCATTAACGTTGCTTGTATTGATACAAGGGACTTTTATATTAATTATTCAAGAATAAATAAACTTGGGATTCTAAACAGAAAAACCTTTATTATGTTGGAAAAATAATTAATCTAACATGAGAAGATGACGAAGTTGATATATATGAAGTTGATTTTTATAGACAATATAATCTGACTGGAATATTTTTTAAACCAGACGTAGAAGATAAAAGTTACATAAGCAGAAATAACATTGTGATGTGTCTTCGGAAACCAACGACAACTGCTTCCACTAAGAGGGTTCGATCGATGTTGCATTTCAGTGTTGACATTAATCATTATAATTATCAGAATATGTGTTCCTAAGTGTCCAATGTCAATTCTAAGTGGTCAGTGAAAAGGTATTTATCACTTTCGTTAGTTTGTAGTGATATTTCACATGGGTTTAACCTGCCCCTCCTGGAGGTTCAAACTACCCCACCCAAAGGGGCACATTGAACCATTTCATATAACATTTTAAAAGTTAGTTTTCTCTATTTTCTTGATGCAGTAATTAATTGTATTTCTGGCTTTCATTTACTGATATAATACTTTTATTTTATTTTTTTATTTAGAACATAAAAATTTTCATATTTTACATTAGCTTTGAATGCACATGCAATAATATCTACAACCTGTTCAAGGTGCCCCACTCTCCCCTACTTTTATTGTTATAAAATATTTTATTGAAATTCTCTCCTTGAAGTTATGAAAAAGGTGTCTAAATAATTTAAAGTTTTAAAAGGTCAATTTATATCAGTGAGAACCAATAAGCGCAATGAAATTAGTTATTGCATTAGTAAATGAACATTTGCATAAATATTGGATGCGAAAATGTTCAACCTGTCTATAACAATATTTTTTCTAGGTCCCTACAATATCGTTATAGACAAGTTTTAGTGTATTGGGTTTTTCATGAGGATTAGAAATATGCCGGGAAGGTTAATGAAATTGTGGAAAGATAAATTAAAAGTTAGTTATATTTTTTGGGTAAGATACAAGTGACCACCAGAGGAAGACATTATTTTTGGGATATATAAAGGTTTCTGATTTACCTTTATTATAAAGCTTGTTAACTTATGTCTTATGATCAGTAAATTAAGTTATGCAAGCGATGTTCATATATTGCTTAATCCTTGAAGACTAAGTGTTATGCGCTTGTTATAATACATAACTAGCCGCTCTCGCCGCCAGCACCAAATTTGCTCAGCACTGTCTTTGTCACCTGACTGCTTCGAGGCTCTCAGCCACTACTTTTTTCCGTTTTAAATACTGCATGAAGATCAGTGGAACAGACCATAAAACGATAGTAGATTTCATATTCTTTGTAGACAACAGATTCCTTTAAAATTGTAAAATCTTTCAATAAACCTCATCTATTTATAATATTTTGTATAAACTTTTCACGAATTTCGGCATAAAAGTCTTCAGATCTATAAATACAGAATGAAATCGCACTAACTAAACAGTTTCCATCACTTACAATAGATATTTAGCAATATTTTTGACACGCCGTTGTGATGGATCTTTTGGGATCTATATATTTAAAATAATATGGTAAAACATTCAGACAGTTTGCCAGCCCCAACCACTTGACGGATTTTGACAATTTTTAATTCATATGGAAGCTTATGTCGTCTAGATATGTCATCAAGTGTCGCCTGACCCCACAACCCATTTCTGAACCTAATCGAAAAACATTTCTCCACCATACATTCTCTATATGTTTTTTCAATTTCTTTCTTTAAGGCGGGTGGAGGAGGCACACGACCCTTAATGACATATCAAGACGTTGTAAGTTTTCATATGAAATATTAATTATCGAATTTTTTAAATAAATTTTTAACCAAACTATTTAGAAAATTACAATCGATACATTTGGAGTTTAGCCGTTTTTAAGAGCATTTTTAAAACAAGTTTAATAAGGATTACACATACTCAAATAACACAGAATTTAACGCTTTGTGTAATAAAAAAGGAACTGATTGTAACTTGGCGCTCGATACAATATCCAATCGGATTTGGCGATGTTTAAATCGAGGGTTACCGGAAAACTGTCTGTGAATCCAAAATAAACAAACCAGAAAACTCGTCCATAGGAAGAATTGTTTCGAATACCAAATTCATAATCCCTAACGCACTACTGCAAGGAATAATTAACGTGACAGTGACGTCACCATCAATGTCGAACCTGATAGGTTCAGTTTCAAGGAGATTTCAATGACCGCTATCAAAAATATCCTAAAGCCAAAACAACGTTTCTGCAATGTAAAGGTGAAGAGAATCGCAAGCTTGCTTTTCGAAACGACTCTCTGAATCCATTAGTGAAATAAAGCGTTAAAGCGTTCTTTGACTTTAGAAACAAATTCGTTTTCTTCAAGTATGAAATGATCATGAACGAAACATCGGAGCATTTCGCATAACAATGAATTTTAACATGATAATATTTATAGGCTAGACACCATCTATAGATTGCTTGATGAAGCATGCATGAAATCGTAAGAAAAAGCGCTCTACAGGGACTGCTGTTGGACTAGAGCTACCAAATTCGGCATGTATTCACTTTTTGAATAGTAAGTGCTCTCTCAGAGAGATTTTTCAGAATTTCAATTGAATTTTATTTAAATGCTAATCGAAATATTAATGTTTTTGCAGGTAGCAATTGGGGAATCTCTGAAATACTTAGAAGGACTCTCTATATAACGGCGGCAGAGAGAATGCTAGCCCACGGATCTTCAGCTTGGTGTCTCAGTCCAACACAAAGAATGAAGAGGAAACTTTCATCCATTCAGAGGACATTTCTACTCTAAATATCGGGACCTTATCGCACCACCCCAACGGCAGCGTTACAAACGATACTTGGAATTCCACCCCTACACATGCAATTACAGTTCGAAGCCAGATTTACATCAATTTATCTAAGAATCTCTCTCCCCCCAAACATTACAAATTTCCAACCACAAGTTCTGGAGATGAAGGAAACAGGCTGGTCTTTTCACCCTTCAGAGCATCTCCCACAGAACCAAATCTCGTTGGAAGTCAGAGAAGCAAATATAGCCCGAAAGGACATTATAAATATTTTCACAGATGGCTCGAAAACCGAACACTGAGTTGGAGCTGCTTTCTCTGCCTTGACCAATGACATCTGCGCCTACTAGTGGTCTGCTAAATTCAGCGACAACAACACCGTATTTCAAGATGAACTCACTGCACTTCATGAAGCAGTAAAATACGAATTTCATTTGCCAAACCATAATGCACGTAAAATACACGCAGACAATAGAACAATTATCATGGCATCTTCAAATTCAGAGAGCACAAACCAAACAGCGAGAAAAATATTAAAAATTCTCCTAACAAATCCAAGAATAAAAGTCCCGTGGGTTAAAGCGCGTGCAGGCAATATAGGCAATGAGAGATCAGACCAACTGGCAAAAGACGCAATGCAACATGGACAACTCTGTACAATGACTAAGCTACCTAAACGGCATATAAAAGGCCTCCTCCGGAAGAGCTTGCTTGAGAAGTGGCAAACTTCCTGGAACAATGGCGATACAGGCAGCAAACTCTATAACATCATGCCCTCAGTTAATCTTCGTCTCACTAACTGGATTAGAGAGGGGGTTATCTTCTTCTTTGAACATGGCCCTTTCCATGCCTACCTCAAAAAGTTTTCATCTCTCTGACAGCAATCAGTAGTTGTGGCGGAACTGGCACGGCACTTCACTGTGCCACGGAGTGTGACCTCACAGTGTCTTGGCATATGAGGAGGCGAACGCCAAACGTCGAACAAGAATGGCTGAAAGGAGTAGCCAATAACCTCGTCTACAGGCAAGGAAATTCGTAGGATAGTAAAATTCATCAGTGTAAACAGAGATATCTTCCCACCTCCCTAGCCTTCAACTTTCCAACCAACAAGATCCAAATGACAAGGCATTCCTCCTTTCCGGTTTGGATGGATGGAGGTGAATTTTATTTTTTAAGAAAGGACAAAAACAAGTATCAGGTACAAAAACAAATAAAAATGAAAAAGAAACATACACTGGACAGAACGACATAGAAAACAATACAAAATAGAAAAAAAATACATAGAGGGGAAAAAGGTCATAAGTAGCCGGAAGTGTGTGTCAGACCGGGTGGATGAGTGCTCAATTATTATCCACTACAATGAGATTGTTCTCATCACATATGAAACGCATTAGGAGTCGAAGTCGGGTTCTTGAGAAGTTGTCTGTGAGGATGTTTTTCAACCACTGTAATTTAAGTGACACTGTTGGAGTTTGGAGATGCCAGGAGAGGGTAAACCGACATTTTGTGGCATAGTGCATTGGATCTCCTTTTTCTCCATAGTGTGAATCTATGTTTTTTTCTTCTTTTTGTATTGTTTTTTGTCTTAAATAAAACTTCCTTGTCTTGCCCATCAAGCAGTTCAGTGACCGGACTGAGCACGGGTACGGGGGTAAAAGACGGCGTTCTGTTCTGTTCATGTTTTGGTTGCTATATTAACAGTAAATTTTTAAATATGACATAAAAAGAGACAAATCAAGCCTGACGCATTATTATGCCACGATGTTTTGGACTAGAGGTTCGAATCTCTATTTTTTTCTATTTGAATTTGGTAATATAAAAACTAAGAAAATAATTTTGAATGTGAAAATTTCACAGTTTAATAGTAACTGTTCGGTTTCAAATGTAGCAACTTTCAATTGAATCTCTTATGCATAATTTGATATTCATGGTTCCCTTAACAATTTTTAATTTTAAATTCTGATAGAAATTTAACCCATGTTCTTCCAGTAGCTTTGCAACTGTTCTGCTGTTGTCTGCATGAACGTCCTTAATAGAGTCAAGTGACTGGCTACGTCATGCAAATTGCACATTGTCGGCATCAACTTCACTCTTATTCCTCTTTCAAAATATGCATTTGATTTTTTAACTTTAAAATGGAGCGGCAAATTTTACTTCCCGCCGCATGTTAGCTGGATGAAAATATGCTGATTAAAACATAGCATTAAACATTAAGATATTACCTTAGTTTTCAAGAATGATAGAGAAACACGCATAAATGTCTATTTAAACAATGAAAACTGTTTGAATTCCGTTGCAACAATGAAAATTATTGTTGTAAATTATGCTAAAAAATATTTTTAAAATTATAGAAAAAAATAGTACGGCAA
>BGPR01045008.1:0-12450 GCA_013235015.1 Araneus ventricosus | reverse complement strand
AGTATGCGGATTCTTTTCTATGCAGTTAATGGATCCTTTTCTCTCTAACGCATTTCATGAAATTCAGTATGCAGATTAAGTTGACTTGGAATAATTCGCATATGAAAAATTGGCTTTTAAAAAGGTGTTTTCCCGATTACTGCTAATAATGGTCAGGACACGCACGTGAACTCATGAATAGAACATTCATGCTCACACACCACATAAAATGCATCGACAAAACTAAGTTAAAAAAATTCCATTACAATTTAGAGCAAACGAAATGGATGTCATGCATACTAATATCAGTAATTATTTTCCTGAAAAATGCATTTTAAGGTAATACAATAATGAAACCTGAAATTATATTCAATAAAAACTTCGTTGTTTTCTTTTTTTATATAAAAGAATCAAAAAATTTCATTTGGAACCCACTAGATATCTTGCAATGGAAAACGGCATTACGCCATGCCTTATGCATTTGGATTTTACATGACATGGCGGTCATTTTTGTCATGTTACTGTCAAGTCATACGAATAGATTCCATTGATACAGTCGACGCTCGTTATAACGACCACACATTATAAAGACCATTCTATTATAACTACCCGTGATAAAATCCCCAACTGTGTTTCCCTATGCACTCTATGTTATTTTAGTTCCGGTATATCGAGTGTCCAGTATCGTTTAATCCCAATACAACGTCCGAATTCAGTGGACACTCTTCCCGGTATTTTTCCAAAATTCCTTTATTTTCTTCTTTAAAATTTATTTTAGAAATATATTTTTAATTGATAAAATTTTATTTTTAATACCAATGATAAAAAATAATTTGAGTATTTAGTTGGAATCTCTTTAAAAATAGCCTAATTTTACGGAACTGCCGAGTACATTTTTTAATTATATCCACTATAGCGACCACTCGTTATAAAGACCTTTTGCTGTGGGACGCAGAGGGTCGTTATAACGAGCGTCGACTGTATTAATATTGGTAGATAAATAAGTAAAATGATGTAAGTTATGTAACAGTTAACACTTTAGCAGAATGCAATACATATTTTTGAAAATCTGTCATATAACTATCATCTGTCATATATATTATCTTATCTGTCATATAAATATTTTTAAAAATCTGTCATATAACATTCTTCTCTGGAAGAATTGAATGCTTATTACTGCTCAATAAAGACCTTCATTCTTTTACGATGCATAGCAATGTTCTTTTTCTGCTTCAAAAGAATGCTTGCAGTGAAATGCATTTTACAACTCCTTTGCCATGTGGCCGAGTTGTTCTGTTGAATTCGGCGGCGAAAATGGCAATATTTTTGTGAGAAAAAGAGATCTGAATATTATGGTCAAAAGTTCATGCGGTATTTTTTACTGGAATATATTCTTCGGCCACTTGAAATCGATATATTCTGTTTCTTTGAAGTTCAATTCTTGTACTTTGTGCCATTTTTTAACAATAGAAAGAGATTGATTCTGTGGAATTTACCCAGTTATTTTTCTTTCATCAGTTATTTTTTTTTATAATTCTTTCATAAACAGGAAATCATTTAAAAATACCAGTGAGATTGTTAGGTTTTTTCATACGAAGACGATAGATTTAATTACCCTGGATGAAAATGAGCAGAAAGAATTCAAAGTGATATTATAGTAAAAGAATGGCAACATAATCTATGACAATACGGCGACAGTACTCTCAGAGACAACTCAAGTTAACAGAACTGAAAAATATAAGCGTTGTAACATTGTGTTCAGTTAAAGAGCTACGAATAGGGTAATCATGAATTTAAAAATAATTGATAGGTCTGTCTTTTTTTAAATAACAATAATCGATATTTTGTGGAATGAAACCCTATATTTTAAACGAAAATTATTTAAACTTTTGGAGTTCTTTCTACATCCATAAGTCTTGGTCAAGCATGTATTACGTTGCTTCTAGCTTTCTATGTAATTCGATCATGATATATCGCTGTCTATAGTTGGGTTATTAATTTAAGGTATCCGACTGTTAAAATCGTCGTTTTTGATGAAATTATCAAAAAAAATTTTATGACTTAATTTTGTGTAGCCTGTTTAATAAGCTTTCTAAAACTGTCCCACTTTTTACTCTACGTGAATTACAAATGGAGTTACAGCTGTTTTGTTACCGAACTGTAAGCATTATTTTAAGTTGCATGAAAACTTTAAATGCGTTTTCTGAGAAATTATATTTTTGAGGAAAACTGTCGACCGTAACAATAATTTCTCAAAACGTTATTCAAGTATCGATATGAAATTTTCTGAGATTGTTTTCTGTAATATGCTTGATGTTTTCCTCTAAAAACTAAGGTCAATTTTAAAATCAAGCAATATTTTTAAGTGTTTAAATATAAACGAAAAGCATTTTTTATGAAAAATTACCAGTTTAGTAACTATGTTCAGCTATATCTCAAAACTGTTTTGAAGTACAAGAAAGATTTTAGAGCATAACACAGATAACTGTCATAAAAATGTACTCCTACAAGGATTTATGTATATTTAGAATATGATTTTGTCTATGGCTGTTAACGTAAGGCAAATATTTTAGTCATTTTTCTTCAAATTTCTCAGTTTTTTTTAAAAATATTATTTTGAAAGCTTAATTTTACAATATTTTCATAGTTTTAAAACATATGCATTTGAAAAATAACATTAATATATATATATATATATATATATATAAGTTATTTTTCAAAAAAATGTCTCCGAACATTAATACTTGAAGTATCATTTATTCTGCTCTATGCTTATTTTTAAAAGAAAAAAATTAAAGCTTGGAGTAGGGTTGAAAGAGAAAAATATGTTTTTTTCCATTTAGTTTATTGAGATTTCAGAAAAAAGGAAATTCATTGTTTTTTGAGTTATTACAAGTTAAATGGAGATATAAAGCAGAAAATGATATCTTCACTTAACGACTTATGAAAATTTATTTGCATCCAAAAATGAACTATATTAATTTTCAGTGTACCCAAACTCATGAGAGAATCACAGAGCTTCGAGAGACGAGATCGAAAAGCTTCACAAAAACGTCAAGACATATAATGAGAACTTATTAAAATAAACTATCTATAACTAAAAACAATCAATCTATTCAACTATTTTGTCGCAATTTCGATAAATTATGAATAATTTTAAATTGAAGAATTCCATAAACAGATCAGGGAATCTATTTTCAGAAAGAATAATGTGAAATAAAGGTAGTTTGGACTATTACATTCATGATTTTGTTGCATGAGGAGTTTGGTATTTGAAAGCTGCATTATATATCAAAATCCTGACGAACTCTTCATGATTTTTGGAGAATGGTTGCATAGCATTTTAAATATGAATTCCATACTTCAGCTCCATCCAAAATCATACATACTTTAAACTTTCAAATATCGGAGAAGTCAATAGAAATGTATTGTCATACATATTCAATTTAGATTCAGCATTGTTTAATTTGAATTGTCCTCATAATCAAAATGAAGTAGCGTTTTTTTAACCTGTGAATATTTCACAAAAGAATAAACTAATTTCGTTTATTGACGTATTTGGAATCTTCAAATGAAAGGTACTCTTTAAATGACAAATACTTTTGAGGATAAAGAATTACGTTTAGCAGCAATCTCTTTTCCTTTTCATGAAGTTTTGAATAGAGATTTAATTAGTTTAAAATCTAAGACATGCTGATTAAAAAGAATCTAGATTATTAAATTTCTGTTCTGTCACAATGAATGAGCTACAAATTCGATAAAGATCTTTTGTGGAATCAAACAATTAAGAAATTTTCAAAATATTTACGGACATAGCATAGGGCATTATTACAATATAGATATTTATTGAACATCGAAAAAATCGAATTTGTATAATAGACATGTTTAAATTGAGAAAATCGCCAAATAAATCTCTCTAAATCGTTTTGATTTTGCTTCCTATCGTAAGCCATTAAGAGTTTGAATTGATTTTTTGAGGAATATTTTTGAAATATTTAAATGATTCACAGCATTCTAAATGAACTGGTGTTTGAATACAGTTCAGATACCAGATGAATGGGTTTTTAACACAATTTTAAAGAAAAATAAGAAATCATCTTTTAATGATTCAGTAACATTGTAACAATGGGTATTATGCGCAGGACTGACTATGACTGAGGAATATTTTTGAAATATTTAAATGATTCTTAGCATTCTAGATGAACTGGTGTTTGAATACGGTTCAGATACCAGATAAATGGGGTTTTAATACAATTTAAAAAAATAAGAAATCGAATTTCTATGATTCAGTAACATTGTAACAATGGATATTATGCGCAGAACTGACTATGACAGAGGAATATTTTTGAAATATTTAAATGATTCTTAGCATTCTAGATGAACTGATGTTTGAATACGGTTCAGATACCAGATAAATGAGGTTTTAATACAATTTTAAAAAATAAGAAATCGAATTTCTATGATTCAGTAACATTGTAACAATGGATATTATGCGCAGAACTGACTACGACTGAGGAATATTTTCGAAATATTTAAATCATTCATAGCATTCTAGATGAACTGGTGTTTAATACGGTTCAGATACCAGATAAATGGTTTTTTAACATAATTTTTTAAAAAAGAAGAAATCTTCTTTTAATGACTCAGTAACATTGTAACAATGGGCATTATACGCAGAACTCGCTTCTTTGGAATATTTGAAAAAGAAAAGACATTTAAACATTTTTGTTTCTTGTTTGTAGAGAAGTGACAGAGAAAAAACCCGATGTTTTTAAGAGCTTCATTTCAAAACTATTCGAATACTTCGCGATAGCAATGGCCTCTGTAACACACGCCCCCGCAGCAAGCACGGAACGAGATGGAAAAGGCACAAAAAACTGCTCCATCTCGGGGAGAAAAGGACGCCCAACGAGCATTCGATTATCGATCGCTCAACATCCGGGCACCTCTTCGCAACCCCAGCTAGCGAACGCATGCGCTACCCTCTATCATTTAACTCTCCCTTCTCCGAGCGCGACCCTGTCTTTTAGGGCACCTCCATATCTTAATCTGTGAAATTCGGCTTCTAAATTAGTTTCAAATCACTCTCTATGATTGGTCATCTCTGAAGAAACTGACAGAGAAGGGAAACGCTCAGCTTCTTTGCCTCTGGATAGCAGCCCCAATCTGGCTGCTAGCAGCTGCAAGGTCGTTGCGGCGTGACCTGGACTCCATTTCCACCTTGGAAGGCAGCTTTCCACCATGGCTGCCCATGAAAGCTTCGGGAGCAAACTCTGGGTACCGCTACTGTTTACGTTTGCCTTCACCATCCACACAGGTAAGTTGTCCCGAAATCGCATTCAGCGAAAGAAGATTTTTCCCGCCAAACGATAAAATTATTCTTACTTTCAGAATTTTTTCCGATTCCCCACTTTGGTAATTATAGATCTTACCCTAGTTACCCTACGCAATCCATTTAGGTGAGTTATTAGAAGCAAAAAATTTTGATTTGGTGAAAGCAGAATTTTCCCGCCAAACGATAAAGCGTTTTTTTTTTTTCAGAATTCTTTAGATTTCCCAACTTTGGTAATTATAGGTCTTGCCCTAATTACCCAACGCTATCTATTCAGGTGAGTTATTTGAAGCACCGAATTTCGATTTGGTGAAAGCTGAGATTCCACGTCAAGCGATAAATTGGTAAAGAATCAATTTTTCTAGAAAATAATTCAATTGGTTTTCTAGCTTTGGGAATTACAGGTCTAACCCTTGTTACTCTTCACCATCCGTTCAGATGAGAAGTGGCAGGGAAATTCAATTTGTTGAAAGCAGAATTTGCTCTTTTAACGATCGAATAATTTTCCCGCCTTCTTTTGTCTTCTAAAATTTATTAGCTGCTAAGCGATCTTCTGTCAGTCAAATAGTGCAAAAAATTCGAATATTCGTTCTGATTTAATTATTCTAAATTTTTTTTTTTTTTTTAAAAATCGTTACTCTTATTTTTTATTCCAAAACTCTTAAAAAATAATTTTTAAACTGAAGTTGACAAAATGGTAGCAAAAAATTATTTAGAATTACTACGAAAGAGAGTAAATGAAAAAGAAAAGAAATGTAGAGAAGTTGCACTTCGTTTAAGAATGGGTGTAGAGCATATCGATCTATTGCTGCCATCTTTATTTTATTTCGAAACAAAGTAGTAAAAAGTAATTTTGAAAATTTTCTTGTTATTCAGTGTTGAAAAACTCTAAGCTACGAAGGTAAGCTAGTTTGATTTTATATGTTTGAAAGAAATTAAATATTCCTTTAAATAATATAAAATATAAATATAAAATGAGTTTTCAAATTATTATTTCTTTATTATGAATTCAGAACTTCGATATAACAAAGTGTTTTAATTTAAAATAAAACAGAAACTCGAATAATTTTTAGTGATTTATTTCATAGATTAATTTCATAGATTCTTGAAAAATCTGTATCAGCCATGGCTTGTTAAAGTTAGAATATATTCTGCTAATCTAAGAAAGAAATATGTATTTAAAAGCTTTTATAAGGAAACAATATAAAATGATTTTTAAGCGGTTAAGCCTAAAATTTGGCAAACTAGAATTTGTTACCTAATTTTATATGTGGATGATACTAAAGTTTTGTATCTTCAAACATTTTAAGACTGACTTTTTAAACTGATGAGATTATTTTATATTTTATTTTAGCAGATTTTTATTAAAAGAATAAAAATGGAATTTTTTGTCTAGAAAAGTTTGGAATGCTTATAAATTCATCTGTACAATTTTCCTATTATGAAAGATATTGTAAAGAATATAGAGTTAGTATGTATCTATGAAAATTTTTGGTTTACGTTTAAATTTTTTTGGAGTTGGTATTTCAATACAGACAATCTATTTATTTTATAAATTTAGAAAGAATTAATGATTTTAAACGTTCTTTATTGATTTATGATTCCTGTAAATCCCTTTAATCAAAATTTTCTATCTCATATTTTGCATTGTAAATTTTAAAATATTAATCCTAAGAAAATTATTAATTATTATTAATTATTAATATTACTTATTATTATTATATTAATTATTATTCCTTAAAAATTACATTGAATTTGCTATCTCTGATCGAAATAGTTAATCCAATTCATTCAGGAGTCAAGAATGTTGTTTTTGAATAAAACATTCTTGAAATTCCGATTCCTTTAAGAATATTTTTCATGTTTAAAATTCTGACTGAATAAAATCGATACTAAAAAAATATCGATATTTTCACCTTATTATCGATTTACATGCATCATCACCCTCGGCAGGAAGATAAATCGATATTAAGCGAGGAAATATTGATTTTCTCTGGATCTAGGGCACTTTTTTACACTTATCCACATAGTTTCCTTTCCTCATTAAAACTTTTGATTGAAGTATTTTTGAAACTCGTTTTATTTCTTTAGATTCATCCAAAGTACGCACTTTTATGTAATTTTGAATCAAGTTTCAAGTGTATTTGACGCTGTTGGTTATTTTCGAGCATAAATAATAATAAATCAAATTTAACAACCACCTTTTATGAAAACTGTTTCAAAATATTTAATGGGATTGCTTTTGCTTTTGAGATACTAAACTTAAAATAAATTTCGTAATTAATTAAAAAATATTCATATATCATCTTTTTGTTTTTATTTTTTGTATGATAAAAATAATTTACTGTTACCACTTTTTAAAGGATTCACTTGAAGCATCAAAATAATTCGTAAAATAGAAGAATAATTTAGGAAATCATTTTCAATTCTTATATGAGATATATGAAATTAGCATTTGGTTCAAAAATTCGAGATATGTCAAGAATAATAATTTCATGATAAAATTGTATATCAAGAATATTGATTCTGAATGCCCAAGTTTTAAAATATAGCCTTCTCCTCCAAAATTAACCTTTGTGTGTTTGTTGTTTTTAAGCCTTAGTTAATTTAAAAATTATAATAAAGATAGTTTAAAATTTTAACTAAAAACATTTTAAGAGCTGTAAATGATTACATAAAAAAAGAAAGATAATGGTAATTTTTAAATTTTAGTCAATATGATGCATTTTAAACATTTTATTCAGTTAAAACATATTTTAATATTTGTAAACTAGAGAAATGATTTTTTTCTTTATTTAATTTGGTTTCTCTATGCAATTTTTTTAGAATGAAAACATTACTACTTTCAAATTATCTAATAGATCATTAAAATTATGCTAAATTTAAACAAGGTTTGTTTGAAAAAAACCCTTTCTTTTCCTACCATATGCTTAGAAAAAAAATCTTACTCACAGCTTTCTATATTTAAAAAAAATACGAATCCCTTTTTATTCCTTAAAACAGATTAAAATTTTTTTAGATAAAAGATTAAGATTTAGATAAAAAAAAATTAAAAAATATTAATTGGAAAATAGCTACCTGATAAATGTCGTTTGACAGAATTTCATGTAAAAACTATTGTGAAAGCAGTTACATGCATTTTTAAAAAATATTCGTCTTTCGCATGGTTTTAAAATGCATCCAACAGAATGGAGAATTCAAAGAATAAATTGCTGAGTGTAGAACTTTATTTTGAACTCTATGAATTATATTCAAAACATTGTATAAAGAGATAAAATGGTTGATTATGAAATCAAGTTAAGAATTTAATATTAAACACAAGCCATAAAATGGGTTTATTATTGTTTAAATTTATAGAATCTACAAAAATTTGAAAAAAAAAATCAGCAAACTTGCAAGGTTGGAAGTGAGTATTCCTTCAAAACAGGTATAATCAGGTAAATGGAACCTTTTCCATTCCTAAAATATCTTTATTAAAAACTTTATAATAGTGCAGTTCAGCCACGTCGGTTTTTGGCCTATGACAACTCTGAAAATTCTGTACAAGCTGCAAAATGCATATTAGCTCTGGTTTGAAGTAAATCTTGAGTAAATCTTGATCTCGATTCAGAAAGTTTTTTAATGCAGCATAGAATTTTGAAAGTTTGGCATTTGGAAGATGCAAGGTATACTCATTTGGAAAACAAATCGAAATATTCCGAGATTTGAGGCGACTCTGTTACATCGAATAATTTAATTGAATTTAACGCGGTAAATATTTGGTTGTTATCTGTGTTGCAAGTGACAAAAAAAGTTTCATCCTTGAAAAGTTGCCACACTTTTCTTTTTCAAAACGGAAAAGTTAATGTGAATATTTGAATGAGAAGTTATTACCAGAAGCATCAGAACATGTTCTTGGAAAAATTTAGGTAGACAATGTTTTTAAGAATCAAGAACATTTGATGATACACCAAGGAACAACTTGGTGCAACCACGACAACTTGAACTCCTTATCGTTTTGGATTGAAAGTTGAGAATACTTGCAAAAGAGGCAACTCGTGCTTTTATGGCACTCAAACAGCTCACTGAAGAAATATTTCAAGAACTAGCGGAACTTGCTACTGGAAATCAATCGAATAATGAGAACGGATAAAACAGAATTCTAGTAATCAAATAATTAGAATTCATTTTCATCTTTATTTATTGGACAATGTTCAACAGGCCATTATTGACCAATTTCAGTTACCAAACAGAGCAGAATACAGATGGTAATAAAATCCAACTATTTAAAAACGTTCATTTCAGCGTCCTTTCAGAATTATGTCTGTGGTTACTTAAAACTTTATAAGCGTGAGCCAGTATTGAGTCAATTCAGTTGACCCACAGCTACCTAACAAACCTATTTGCCTATCATCTGACATCTAACTGTATATTTTCCTGCACTATGCTATTATGCCGTGCAATTTTTTTTTCTTCTATATGATGCGAAACGGATTCCAAAATAAAACTGACGTTATACGTTTTATGGTAATAGCGGGGGCATGAATTGACTCCAGAGCAAAAACGTTGATACTGTCAAGAAAATCTGGCATAGTCAGTTGCATTTAATCAAATACAAGTATACCTAATACAAGTATGCTCTGTTCTGTAGGCGTGATGGCATAAAATCCACCCAAGTCAACGTAGAATATTCCAAATCTGTTTGCAAAAAGGTCCAATGAGCAATTAGCACAATTTTCCAAGTAAGAACCTTTGAAAAAGTGCTCTGAATTGAATCCTGGATGAATTAGGGCAAAAAGGCCACCCAAGCTAAGGTAAAATGGCCCATATCTCTTTGCAAAAATGTCCATTGAACAATTAGCACACTTTTCCGAGTAAGAACCTTTGAAAAAGTGCTCTGAATTGAATCCTGGATGACTGAGAGCAAAATGGCCACGCAAGCTAGGGTAAAATGGCCCATATCTCTTTGCAAAAAGGCCCAATGAGCAATTAGCACAATTTTGCGAGGGAGGCCCTTTGAAAAAGTACTTTTAATTGATACCAGGTCAAGGGTACGAAGGGATTGGGTCTGTCCCTGGCGACCCAAGGTGATTTATTAGCGCTCTGCAAGATTAAATAGAAAGGAAACCTTTTGAGAAAAAATTTCTTTTGTCATTTCCGAGCTCATTACTTGGGTACTGGGCTATCGTACCGGGTACGTGCTGAAGTGGGTTCTAAAAATAGCAGCCGTCTCTGCTCGTGTCGAAAGGCCAAAAGCACTTTTCGGAACTTAGTCCTCATTGGAGGAACCGAGCAGAAGGCCTCTAGATATTGATCCGCATAGGTGCAAGGGAGGGGGGTAGGAAGTTGTCTGGGTGTGCCGTTGCCATGGTTGCCGGTACCTTTCCAGAAGTTTTCCCGCAGCTGAGAGAGGTGACATTCTCCTGGAAAAATGGATGATTTGTTGGAGATGAACTGAATACCCTCGACTTCGACACGAGTGGGGAGTTAATATTTGTGTTTTTCCCCCTTCTGGAAGACCCCCCCCCCTCCCCCCCCGGGGGGGGGCCCATTTTGTGTTAAGCCCTTGGGAATTTCAAGTTTTGAAGTTTTCCGGTAAAATAAATATTTTTTGCTTGATTTATCAGACATTTGTATGACGCAAAATAAACAAGGAAGCTGTAAGGAGGAGAATCTTCGAAGAAGTTTTTCTTTTTCTTTGGGACTTTGTTTTGTAAAGTAAGGCGAATAATTTGTTTTCTTACTGGCCGAAGCTTATGAAAAAAATGGGAAAACACTGCAGCCAAAATCTGAGCAAGAAACTGTCATATTGTCCTTAGGCATCTGTATGCGTAGCCTAGATTAGTGATAACTGCCATGTTTTCAAACTGCGGCAGTTTGAATCAGTAATTTTCCAGGCAATTCAGATGAATTTCTCTCGTTTGGATTTTGTTTTGTAAAGTAAGGCAGATAATTTATTTTCTTATTGGAGAAGCTTCTAAAAAAGAGAAAAACTGCAGTAAAATTAATTAAAGAAATCATCTAATGTGATCAAGAAATTATAATATTCTCTTTAGAGATCTGCATGAGCCGGTTCGATTAGGAATAACCGCCATTAAATTTTGTTCCAACTGGTACAGGTCGAACAAGCTATTTTCAAGATAATTCAGATGAATTTCATTTGGATTTGGTTTTGTAAAGTAAAGTGTTGTTCATAACACAATTCGGATTAAAGCGGCATTTCTACACATCACGGAATCTCTTTTACCCCAATTAGTTCGTTAAATCGAGGATTTACTGAATTTATAATTTTATGCATCATATTTCGGTGAAAAGATTTTTTTGAAGTACGAGCTTTTAATACCAAATAGTCTGATACTCTTTTCAGATCAGTTTTTCTTTTAATTTAAAGGCTCGTTTGCTTTTTTCCCTACTATTATTCCATATTATTTTCCCCACTATTATTCCCTACTGTCTCTTTTACCCCAATTAGTTTGTTAAATCGAGGATTTACTGAATTTATAATTTTATGCATCAAATTTCGGTGAAAAGATTTTTTTGAAGTACGAGCTTTTAATACCAAATCGTCTGATACTCTTTTCAGATCAGTTTTGCTTTTAATTTAAAGGCTCGTTTGCTTTTTTCCCTACTATTATTCCATATTATTTTCCCCACTATTATTCCCTACTATCTATTTTACCCCAATTAGTTTGTTAAATCGAGGATTTACTGAATTTATAATTTTATGCATCATGTTTCGGTGAATTTTTTTTTGAAGTACGAACTTTTAATACCAAATCTTCTGATACTCTTTTCAGATCAGTTATGCTTTTAATTTAAAGACTCGTTTGCTTTTTTCCCGCTATTATTCTAGTTAAAAATAATCTAAAATTAAATTTCGAGTTGCGTTTCAATTTCTAAAGTTAAGTTGCAGATATAAAAGGAAAATGCTTTCCATTTCAAACATACATTACTTTACTAATAATGGTAGCAAAATTAAAAATATTTTAATCGTCTGATGATCTGTTTTACAATTATTCAGACTCTGAAAATAAGAACTTTTTTAATAAAAGCTTATTTAATTTTGACAATAGTAATATTGAAAGTATTTCGATCACTATTTGCGTCAGGAATTGCGTAAAAGTAAATTTATGGTTTATGCCTTTAATATAGTAATTTTC